>BOPN01002741.1:37500-40000 GCA_017312705.2 Penaeus japonicus | reverse complement strand
CCCCAAAAAAAAAAAATCGAAGAACCGATATATCTCTTTTTATTTGTACTGCCTGATAGCCTGGTTTACATACAAACAGATAAGGAATTTAATATGTATGTAATTATATGTATATATGTTTACTGTATAAGTATATATGATTACATGTATATATACATATATAAATGCATATATACATACACACACAAGTATATATATATACACATACATACATACATACATATATATATATATATATACATATATATATATACATACATACATATATATATGTATATATATGTATATATATACATATATATGTATATATATACATATATATATATATATATATATATATATATATATATATATATATATATATATATATATATATATATATATATATATATATACATATATACACACACACACATGAACATATAAACAAGTGCGTATGCAAATATGAGCCTGAGGAAAACCTGAATGACAAAAAGGCTCTGCAATATTTCCCCAGGATTCCCGCAACAAGTGCCGACCGCCAGCGGGGGTCGATCTTCCGATAGCATGTTGCCTCGATGTAGGAGACAGGGCGATTGCAGGCAAGGGCCATGGGGAGAAGAGATATATTGCCAGCTCTCAACATGCAGGATGTGGGAAACATTGCATGTCGATTTCTTTGTTTTATCGACTTCAACCCTTTGATTATGTTTCCGATGGCTGGGTTTGTTTGTTTCTTGTGAGGTTTCTTGTCGTGTTCTATTTCTTGTTGCTTTGGATCCTCCTCTTCCTTTCTGTTATTACGTTGCAATCATGTGTATGTTTATGAACACACACACACACACATACACACACACACACACACACACACACACACACACACACACACACACAGACAGACACACACAAACACACACACACAAACACACACACACACACACACACAAACACACACACACACACAAACACACACACAAACACACACACACAAACACACACACACACACACACACAAACATGCACACACACACACACGCACACACACACATACAGACACTCACACACACTCAAACACACACACACACACACACAAACACACACACAAACACACAGCTCCCGCCCTTATCTCAAACGCCAATCCGAGTGAAGCCTCAGACAAACCAACACATTCGCTCGGTCGTCGGCGGTGAGAAGATGGGGGGAACCACAGACGCCATGCTTCAACGTACGCCGATATTACGCCCAGTCACTTCCATGAGATTTACGAGGGGGGGAAAATAATCTCTCTGTAAGAACCAGAACCAGAACCGAAGCGAGGACAGTTTGCGGGGTCCCGAATCGTCCCGAATCGTCCCGAATCAAGCGCCAGAGGAGATAAATCTTGCTGATCCTCGCTCTCGATTGGCCTTGTGACGTGGCGGTGGTTGATGCAGGTTTGAGCTCGATGTTCAACGAGGTCGGATCTGGGGAAGAGGAAGGAGGCTGATGGTGACTTTGATAGTGAGATCGTGCCGGGGAAGAGGAGGCTGATGGTGACTTTGATAGTGTCCGCGGAAGCAGGAGGAGACCAGTTCCTTGAGGTGGACTGGCTTCTTGATTTAAGACCTCGGTTCAGGATTGTGTGTTTTGGTTCGGTGAAATTAGTATCCGGTCTGTCGCTAGGGAATGTTCATCTGGTCATTTAGAGCTGTGTGCATCGTTGCCAATGTTCATCTGGTCATTTATAGCCGTGTGCATCGTTGCCAATGTTCATTTGTTTTTGGTGTCATTGTCATCACTGTTTCGTCATTGTTATCGGTGATGTCACTGGATGGTGATTATAGCAGCACTGTCATTGGTTTCGTGGTTAGCAATTGAACTTGAATTGCAGTTTTGACGCGAGGAAATTTTCTTCCAATAAATTACCGGTTCCGCTGAATCACAGTCTGTTATTCTCTTTCTCTCTTTGGTCTTTGTCTGTCTGTCTGTTTTCACCCCTTTATTCACATTCCTTCTACTACCTCCTGCCCCCTCTATCATCTTCTTACCTTCTCTGTCACTCTCCTTCCTTGCTTCCCTCTTCCCCCGCTCCCCCTCCTCTCCTCCATCTTTCCCTTCCACATTTTCTCTCTCTCTCTCTCTCCCTCTCATCTTCTCTCACTGTCACTCATGCCTTCTCCCCTCCCCTTCTCTGTCTCCTTTCCTTCTCTCCCTCTCCTCTTCTTTCACTGTCACTCATTCCTTCTCCCCTTCCCTTCTCTGTCTCCTTTCCCTCTCTCTCTGTCCTCCTCACTCCCTCCACCCCTTTCTCTCTGTCTCACTCTCCTCTTTCCCATGTCTCTCACTCACTCCTACTTCTTGTCTTTTATTTTCCATTTTCAGTGTGGAGGATTTACCTGCAGTTCCCACAAAAACAGTGAGTTGGCAGTTTAGCTTTCTTTCTTTCCTTTTACCCCACCCACTCCCCCAACCCCACCCCCTCCCCCTAACTTTTGAGTGACCAAACGATTGTCGTAAAATGAACATTCGAGAATCTCATGTA
>BOPN01002741.1:22500-25000 GCA_017312705.2 Penaeus japonicus | reverse complement strand
TGGAGGCATAGACAAAATTATGGAGTCATAGACAAAATTGTGGAGGCATAGACAAAATTATGGAGGCATAGACAATATTATGGAGTTATAGACAAAATTATGGAGGCATAGACAAAATTATGGAGGCATAGGCAAAATTATGGAGGCATAGACAATATTATGGAGTTATAGACAAAATTATGGAGGCATAGACAAAATTATGGAGGCATAGACAAAATTATGGAGGCATAGACAAAAACAGTGAATACTGACCCAGGGCCGGTATTCACGATAGATCTTAGAATTTTCACTGACAAACTGAAGGGATCCTAAAGACAGTCTTTAACTCTAAGAATGTTTTATTCTGTGTCTATGACCAAGCGATTTTATATTATGACTCGCGCTGTTACCACATTTATAAAAAATGTACAACACTTCTAACTAACATTCATATCGCCGGTAATAGTAATATCATTAAGATTTCACATAATTAATAATTCAAAGAATCCAACATTCATAATGAATATAAGATTGCACATCTATTGTCAATCTAAACGTGACCCCCTCTACATTCTTATTCATCCCTTAATAAGAAAATAAGAGAAACGGCTCAATTAAGGTTTACCGATAAATGAAAAGTTTTCCTCGAAAGCTTTACCGCGTCTGGGGCGTTATCATCACCCACTAGCTTTATCATTTGTATTTTCCTTATATGGATAACTTAAAGGCAGTCATTAAGTGTGTGGGGCGTTTGCAAACCTGTCTTTGAATTCGGTCGAATCACAGATAAAAATTGCAAGGAGCTAATTTTTTTTTTTTTTTTTTTTTTTTTTTTTTTTTTTTTTTGTCATAGACATCTCTCGTCTCTCGAAGTCTATAACCTTTTGTCATAGAAATTTCTTTGACAAATTGGGGGTATATATATATATATATATATATATATATATATATATATATACGTATATATATATATATATATATATATATATATATATATGTGTGTGTGTGTGTGTGTGTGTGTACATGTCCAGTAATGCATTTTTCTGTTATCTATCCATCCTTTATCAAATCACATACAAACACATCACATCTAGTAATCCTAACTTATAGACGCGGCCACCGTGGTGCAGTAACTAGGAATCGGGAGTGCCTAGAAGCACACAGGTTGAAGTCCTGTTGACGGTCCCAGCTTAGGAAAGGCATCTTAGGAAGGGCATCTTAGGAAGGGCATTTTAGGTAGGGCACCTTCGGAAGGGCATCTTAAAAAGGGCATCTTAGGAAAGGCATCTTAGGAAGGGCGTCTTAGGAAGGGCATCTTAGGAAGGGCATCTTGGGAAAGGAATCTTAGGAAGGGCATTTTAGGAAGGGCGTCTTAGGAAGGGCATTTTAGGAAGGGCATCTCAGGAAGGGCATTTTAGGAAGGGCATCTTAGGAATGGCATCCTCGGAAGGGCATCCTCGGAAGGGCATCCTCGGAAGGGCATCTTAGGAAGGGCATCTTAGGAAGGGCATCTTAGGAAGGGCATCTTAGGAAGGGCATTTTAGGAAGGGCATCTTAGGAAGGGCATCTTAGGAAGGGCGTCTTAGGAAGGGCATTTTAGGAAGGGCATCTTAGGAAGGACATCTTAGGAAGGGCATCTTAGGAAAGGCATCTTAGGAAGGGCATCTTAGGAAGGGCATCTTAGGAAGGGCATCTTAGGAAGGGCATTTTAGGAAGGGCATCTTAGGAAGGGCATCTTAGGAAGGGCATCTTAGGAAGGGCATTTTAGGAAGGGCATCTTAGGAAGGACATCTTAGGAAGGGCATCTTAGGAAGGGCATTTTAGGAAGGGCATCTTAGGAAGGGCATCTTCGAAAGGGCATCTTAGGAAGGGCATCTTAGGAAAGGCATCTTAGGAAGGGCATCATCGGACGGGCATTTTAGGAAGGGCATCTTAGGAAGGGCATTTTAGGAAGGGCATCTTAGGAAGGGCATTTTAGGAAGGGCATCATCGGACGGGCATCTTAGGAAGGGCATCTTAGGAAAGGCATCTTGGCATAAGTGATGAGGCACTTCTCTCTTTTAGGTGTTAAATGTCACTAACTCTGGCCTAACACGCTGTAAATTGTGTCAAAATACGGTACATGAATGATCTTGCTGATAAAAGATATAGAGGTATATGAGAACATGGACAGATTTAATTGTACCCTTAGGACAAAATCTTAACCTCCTATTATGGCAGTGTGTCATTATTTCCATCTGGAGACTGCAGGGATCAAGATTCTATGTTTTTTTTTATTTATTTATTTTTATTTTTATTTTATTTTATTTTTTTTTTAAACAATCAAGATTTAAAAACTACAGCCCCTGTCACGGCAGCTAAAAAAATTAATCATCTAAAGATAAAAACAACCAAATTAATTAATTAATCGGTGTCTTTTTTATCGCTACCGACTTCTAGTTTTTTTTTTCAGTGGAACGTTTTCCACTTGCATGCCGACTTTCATGTTGCTGTACTTCATGGTTTAACCAATTCATCTTCA
>BOPN01002741.1:0-2500 GCA_017312705.2 Penaeus japonicus | reverse complement strand
AAATCGTGTAACACGTTTCCATGTACGCGCAGACACGCACATGTAAAATCACACACACACACACACACATACACACATAGATACATTAGTATTCACATACCTCCACTCGACCGAAAGTATGCGGCGGTTGCAAACACGACCGACGTTGGAGCAGATACCTCGTATGTAAACTCTCGCTGTGTATAAAGTCCTTGACATGCATTCAAACGCAACGAGGAACTCATAGCCCTTCCGCAGTCACAATTAAGATGCCAGCAGGACCCAGACACAAGTAATGATTCCACGATCTGGAAACTCATAAGGAGAGACCAAGCCACAGCATCTCTTATTCATGAGGATAGAGACAGCGAGACAACTGAAACACGAAACGGTATCTACTAAGAGAGAGAGAGAGAGAGAGAGAGAGAGAGAGTGAGAGAGAGAGAGAGAGAGAGAGAGAGAGAGAGAGAGAGAGAGAGAGAGAGAGAGAGAGAGAGAGAGAGAGAGAGAGAGAGAGAGAGAGAGAGAGAGAGAGAGAGAGAGAGAGAGAGAGACAGAGACAGAGAGAGAGACAGAGAGAGAGAGAGAGAGAGAGAGAGAGAGAGAGAGAGAGAGAGAGAGAGAGAGAGAGAGAGAGAGAGAGAGAGAGAGAGAGAGAGAGAGAGAGAGACAGAGAGAGAGAGAGAGAGAGAGAGAGATACATATATACATATAGATAGATAGAGAGAGAGAGAGAGAGAGGGAGAGACAGGGAGAGATAGACAGAGAGATTGATAGATAAATAGACAGAAAAATTGAGTTAAGGAGCAAGAAACATAATGAAGTGAAAAGCACTGGAGCGTCGGTATGAATCTACCAAGGAGAAGTACAAGACGTCTTAGTGAGTGAGTGACATGGGCGGGGATATTAGTGGATGTTGTTCAGCAGGGGGGCGGGCGAGGGGGGCGGGCAGGGAAGGGGGAAGGGGGAGAGGGAGGGGGGGGAGGGGAGAAAAAAGGAGCGGGCAAGGGTAGCAGACAGAGAAGGTAGGGGTCATAGGGAGATGAAGAGAAGGGAGTAAGGGAGGGGAGGGTAGCGGGAGGAGATAGAGGAGGGAGACAAGTGGGAGAGGCAGAGGCGGAGAGAAGGGAGGGGAGAAAGGGAGGTAGAGAGAGGCGTAGAGAAGGGGAGCAGGGAAGGGAGGGGGGCAACAGGGGTTGGGTAGTCAATTAAGGACGACGTAAGGAAGGAAAAGATTGGAGAATACGAAAGAGAAAGAGAGGGCGGAAGGGAGAAGAAAAAGAGGTAAAAAATGGAGGGAGGATAAAATGGGATAGAAGAAAGAGAGGAATAATGGAGAAAAAAAGTGCGAGAAAGCGAATAGAAAGAGAAGAGAGAGGAGAGAACAACGGAGAGGGAAAAGGGAGGCGGAGAGGCGAGAGACGGCCAAAGAGAAAGGAAAAGGGAAAGGAGAGAAAGGAGAAATGAGAGAGAAAGAGAGATAGCAGAGAGCGAGAGAGAGAATAAAAAAAGAAAGATATAAGAAAAAGATAGAGAGAGAGGGGGAGATAGAAAAAAAAGAAAGAGAAGAAGAGAAAGAGAGAGAGAGAGAGAGAGAGAGAGAGAGAGAGAGAGAGAGAGAGAGAGAGAGAGAGAGAGAGAGAGAGAGAGAGAGAGAGAGAGAGGGGGGGGGAGAGAGAGAAAAAAGAGAGAAGAAGAGAAAGAGAGAGAGAGAGAGAGAGAGAGAGAGAGAGAGAGAGAAAGAGTGAGAGAGAAAGAAGAAGAGAGAGAGAGCGAGAGAGAGAGAAGAGAGGAGACAGAAATAGAAGAAAGAAGAGAGAAGAGAGAAAGAGAGGAAAGCAAAAGAGAATTAATGATAAAAAAGCGATAAACAAAAAAACTCCAACAGATCATAATAGCCTTTGACCTGTATATCCCATTATGGCTGCCGTAAAAAAGTCCCTCCAAAGACCAATCTCGAGCGACGAGAGAGTGCTTCTGAGGCCATAAATACTGTACGGGATTAGCCTTGTCTCGCACGCGTGGGGTAAGGGGGTAGGGGTGGGGAAGGGGAGAGGAGAGAAGGAGAAAGAGTATGAGAGAGAGCCAAAGAGGGAGGGGAAGGAGAGGGAGAGGGAAAGAGAGAGAGAGAGAGAGAGAGAGAGAGAGAGATACATTCATACTATAAACACAAACACACACGCACACACATATATGTCTATATTAATAAAATACTGCCAAAAAATGAAAGGAAAAACTCGCGACGTTTCGAACTTTTTAAAAAAAGTTCCTCATCAGGCGTAAACAATCCTTTTCGGATTGTTTACGCCTGATGAAGAACTTTTTTTTAAAAGCTCGAAACGTCGCGAGATTCTCCTTTCATTTTGTGGCAGTGTTTAATTGATTATGTTTTTTTTTGCACGTTACTGTGTTTGTGTTTTTTGTGATATGTCTATATATATGTAAATATATATATGTATATCTTTCTAACATCTATCTATCTATCTATCTATCTATCTATCTATCTATATATATATATATA
>BOPN01002740.1:180000-182500 GCA_017312705.2 Penaeus japonicus | reverse complement strand
CATAAATTCAGGTCAGAGCCAAGTATTACAAACTGTGATGGATTATTTGGATTTTTTTGACATGGTAACATCGAGATAGGTTTCCCTTCCTATCTAACAGTCAGTGGTATCCATGCACTCGTATAGCATCCGTTGTGTATATTGATGTATGCTCTATAATTAATAGTGTATGAAGACAATTCATAATACAGACTTTATACTACGAACGCTATTGTATCTCAAACATCTCTGACTTCCTCATAAGCTGAAGTAACTGGAATTCAATAAATCATGAAATTTCAAGTATGGAGGGATTATTATTCCTTTCGCTGCAATGCCTGAACTATTTGGGCAGTTTGCTCGACTAGAAAGTTTGTTGATTAAACGCTGCTATGAGTTGGGAATTCTGTGTTTCAATCAGGTTACTGTCATAATGCGATTATTAAGATTTCTGGTTGTTGCTCGTCGTACTTCATTTTGGAAGTGAAACCATGCATGATAAATGCAACACTACCATAAGAGGAAGATTGAATGAGTGTAGAGTTAGAGAAGAAAGAAGGAGTTTGACATATGGGTAAATGCAATAGAAAGAGCATAAAGTTAAAAAAAAAAAAAAAAAAAAAAAATCTTTCTTTCTTTTTAAGGGGATTTCTTATTGTGCGTACGTACATTTGCTATTCTTAAATGGAAGTTGAGAAATAGACAATCAAAGTTCAGAAAGAGTGTGAGTGGAAGGTATATATCCTAGAGCTTCGGAAGTGAAGAAGTATAATGCTTGGATTCTGTTAATGGAAATTATTCATAAGTCTGACGAAAAGCGTTCACCAGATCCTGTTGAACGCCTTTATGGGATTTTGAAGACGTTTTTCCATCCCATTTTTAACTTTTCTTATTCCAATGTTATTAACAGGACGCTCTTATTCACTTGCTTTAGTCCTCTGTTCACTTGATATCACTATAACTCTAAGGGATTAGACTTAGCCTAGTAAATGTCATCGTTCGTATGTTGTTTACTTGTTATCCGATCACATCAATGTGTAATCATCTCTGATAGTTTGGCCAGTCAATTTGTTCTTCCAATAGTATTTCTTTTTAATGTCCTCAAGCGATAAATCCAACCTCGTTTCGCAATAACAGTGTCAGACCTTTACCGCCATCCACCCGATCGTTATCAACGTGTGCCAGCGTGTAATGGCATCATCTCTCTCCTATATCCATATCACGCTTTCTCTCTCTTTCTCTCTCTCTCTCTCTCTCTCTCTCTCTCTCTCTCTCTCTCTCTCTCTTTTTTTTTTTTTTTTTTTTTTTTTTTTTTTTTTTTTTTTTTTTTTTTTTTTTTTTTTTTTTTGTTAGGGATATTGCAACGGTTGTTCTCAATTAATTCCAAATTGAGAAATAGTTCAAACGGGGTGTGATTGGAAAGTGCATTGCCTGCGTAAGGTTATAGAAAAAAATTAATGAGAAAGCTTTGAATAAATCTATAACTCTTTTTTTTTTCTTTCCTTTTTGTATACGCGTTCTTTAGTGTTCCTTTATCCTTCTATTTCACACTTGGTCTCCCTCTCATCGCCTATACTCATTAATTATAAAACCTTCCCTTTGTGTTCAGAGGTCTTCTGTCTTTTTTTCGGTCTGGTGTTTTGTTCTCTGCCTGTCTGTCTATCTGTCTGTCTATCGAGCCTTGTTAATGCCACTTGAAAAGAAGGTATATATAGGAGTTTAGATGATTTATCCGTAAAATGGTGAAGTGACATATATATATATATATCACACACACACATTCTCTTCCTGTCTCTGTCTCTCTGTCTGTCTCTCTCTCTCACTCTCTCTCTTTCTCTCTCTCTCTCTCTCTCTCTCTCTCTCTCTCTCTCTCTCTTTCTCTCTCTTTCTCTCCTCTCTGTATAAAAAGGAAAAGTGTTATCCTATTCTATGTTTCATTGTTTTCTATAACTTTTTATTTTACTGTTTGATATGTAATCTGTTTAGTGTAATCTCTATATTTTTTATGTATGTGTGTGTTTTTATGTATGTGTGTGTGTGTGTGTGTGCGTATGTATGCATGTGCGTGTATGTGTGTGTGCGTGGGTGTCTTTGTGTGTGTTTGTGTGTTGTGTGCGTGTGCGGTATACGAGTGGTTTAAATTACTTTTCTACAAGACCTACATATTTCCGAAAAAAAAAAATTACGTACCCCACTGGACTTAATATTTGTATTCCCTTTATAAACCTCCACGATACACTACCTTCGCTTACGTTGTACCCGAGCATGCCTGAGGATGGAGGGGGGGGGGTGTACAGTGTCTAAATATTAATGTTTATATGAAATCCGTTGGAAGGGCATGCAAATTGAAAATATCAATAATGATGATAATGTTTATGATGATAAGATTACCATTATTATGATAATAATGATAATGATAGCAATTACACTAGTAATAAGGATAATGATGATAAAAATGATGATAAAATTGATGGTAATGATAATGCTAAACATAATGACAATACTTATGATAATGACAATT
>BOPN01002740.1:172500-175000 GCA_017312705.2 Penaeus japonicus | reverse complement strand
CTTGCACGACAGTTTACTTTAATCTTATAGATAAAATTGATAAAAATTGCAGTTCTGTGTAGACACAAGAAAGAGCGGGAGAGAACTAACTAGAAAAATGCCCTACTATTTTTTTTTTAAGGATTGCATACTACTCTTCGAATCATAATTACTTTAGATGATTCGAATGTTTCTAAAATGCAGTATTAATTAAATGCTTTGTGTTCTGTTCATCATACATCTCTTTTTTTTTTGTAATAGAAAAATATCATTGGACTTATTTCATAAATATGAGGAACTAGATATTAAATTCATCATTTTTCTTTTTTTTTCAGTAAATGATTATCACGAGATGCATATTATGAAACTCATGTATGAGGAAACTCATGGTTCGTAAAAGATTATGTAATTAATCAGTCTCATATGTATGCACATAAATTTAAGATACATTTATGCATATATATATATATATATATATATATATATATATATATATATATATATATATATATATATATATGTATGTATATATATATGTATATATATATATATATATATATATATATATATATTATGTATATATATATATATATATATATATATACATATATATATATATATATATATATATATATATATATATACATATAAACAACCATATATATAATGTAGTACGTTATATACAAGGGTTTTTTAATTTTTTATTTTCTAATTAAAAAAGGGCAGTTCTATCTTTTTTTTCAATCATAGCTACAGAAACGGACAAAAAGCCTTACAGTGTGTGTGTGTATGTATGTATGTATGTGTGTGTGTGTATGTGTGTGTGTGTGTGTGTTTCTGTGTTTAGGGAGACAGACAGATAGATAATAAGAGAGAGAGTGAAACAATAGCCTAGTATATAAAAAATGCGCTCATGTGTATTTTTACGTACTTAATTTGCTCTACTCAACTTGATAATCTTGTTCCGTTGCAGGCCATTTTCTAAAACAAATGTTGTGACAATAGCTCGACTTTTCGTCCTGAGCTAAAGTACATGTTTACGCTCTGAGGCAACGAGCAAAGTGGGCGGGGACGGGGGTAGTAGGGGGGGTGGGGGGGTGATGTAGGAAGTGAGAAGTTTCGAGTATTTCTTGGGTCTGTGGCAAAAGGAATATATATATATATATATATATATATATATATATATATATATATATATATATATATACATATACATATATATACATATATACATATATATACATATATATATATATATATATATATACATATATATATATATATACATATATACGTATATATATATATATATATATATATATATATATATATATATATATATATATATATATATATATATATATATATATATATATATATGTATATATATATATATATATATATATATATATATATATATATATATATATATATATGTATATATATATATATATATTATATATATATATATATATATATATATATGTATATATATATATATATAATATATATATATATATATATATATATATATATATATATATGTATATATGTATATATATATATAAACATATATATATATATATATATATATATATATATATATATATATATATATATATATATATAAATATATATATATATATAAATATATAAATATATATATACATATATATATATATATATATATATATATATATATATATATATATATATATATATATATATATATGATATATATCTGGCAACAAGTAGGAGAGGTGTCATGTGTTGGGCCCCAGCGATATAAGTGCAAAATTATGTATATCTAGTGAACTGTGGCGGTACATCATAAAGTGAAAATATCTGTGAATGTCTAGAGTGCATATACGAACGAAATAGAAATAAGAAATTGCACAAGTCTGTAAAAATTTAAAAAAAGAAAAAATGCCACAAAAATCTAGCCCTTTCAAAGGCAATGAGATGGCTAAAGTGCCATAATATAAATGAAGGAAAACATTGAGTTATACCATCTATTATAATGATTTACAAGTATATTCAGACATCTGAGGACGGCTGAATATATTTCTAATATAAAATCATACCATCCAAGCAAACCCACAGAAAATGAGTCAAATATCACTTAACGCTCCCATAGATGCCACGTTAACACCAGTGGCAAGGGTCAAAGGTGATCAACTACCATCTAACATCTGGCCTGAGTAAAATCGATTCCTAGTTCGTGATTACATTATGCTATAGAATCACATATGTCATGTTTCCAGTGTTCATAAATCTAATCATGCAACCACACTGAGTATCAGTCTGGGGAATTATTCGTAATGAAAGCCCAACACAAGATATGGCATCACTAATGGTCAAGGTCACACTAGGACGCTCAGGTTGGTTCTGGAGCAGAGGGTGCTAAAAATATCCTGTTAGATCCAGGCCGCCTAAAGATGATGATTTTATGCACATACAATGTAAGGACCCTGAGAACAGAATCTGATCTTTTGACACTGCTTGAAGAACTTTCATTTAT
>BOPN01002740.1:155000-157500 GCA_017312705.2 Penaeus japonicus | reverse complement strand
ACAAGGTAAATTCCAAAGAAAAAGGTTTGTCTGAGACACAAACGACAAAGAACTGTATATTTACAATATGGAGGGCTGGTACATATATTACACACCCGTAAGTTTAGATAGGTTCAGCGAGGATTTATTAAGTGCGATAGAAAGATGTTTACCTACTAAGGCTAAGTCACACATAAAGGAAAAGAAACATGGAACACGGGAAAAAAACGGATACTGCAGTGATAAGACACTTAAAGGGGGGACACATATGTTAAGGATGGCGCACAGGGAGTGGGCTAAAAGAGGCAGGCGGGAAGAAGATAAGGATATACTACTTAACATATCAAAGATGTCTGGGGAGAAGAGAAATGAAGTAATAGAAAAAAAACATTGGTCAGAGTTCGCACAATGTATTGAGGAAAGTAAAAGTCTTAAAGATATATGGTATCATGTAAACAAGGTGAGGGGTAAAATAAATAACCTCATCGGTCACCCACACCCAGAGGAGAAGGCAAACAAACATCTTAAGAATTGAGAAAAAGCATCTTTTCTGGTTTTACTACCACAAAGCACTCCTGACGCTTTGTTTGCAAGGGAAGCCGAAAGAAAGGGACAGATTGTTCATCCGGAAACATCACTGCAGTTTCTTGTCAGCCAGTAACTACACACGAACTTCTAAATGCACTTAAAAGAAGGTAAAGCACTTCACCAAGGGAAGATGGAGTGACATATGATATTCTCTACTTATTAGCAAGCATGACGAACAGCCCTCTAACTCGGAGGGTAGGTTACTGAAGGCCTGGAAGAAAGCTATTATAATACCTATTCCAAAATCAGCTGGGAATTACAGACCTGTATCTCTGACTTCCTGTATATGTAAAATGATGGAGCGAATATTATTAAATAGACTAATGTACATGACTGAAGATAAATTGTCTTGCAATTTCTATGAAAGGAAATGAGCTTCAGACTATCAGCCGTATTCTATGACGTTTTCTGCGTGTCGTGGCCATGTCATGTTCATGTTATGTCCATGTCGTGTTCATGTAACGAATGCGGTAATCTAGGACGCAAAAGCGTGGCAAGTTTGCGGCAGTTGCTTCAGGTTTACCAACCGTTCCAAAGTTAACATGTTTCGGATGAATGACACTGTCCAAACGACAATTTCATAAGAGAAACAACAATCATAGGTAGCACTAACATAAAATACTTCAATTTTGGTATGAATCAGTCGTTGTACTTGTTCCTAGTTAAAGAATTGACAACCATTTCACGAACGCGCTGTTGGTAATTCACTCTACGCTCGATCAAAACAAACGGGATGAGAGGGATCGTGTGTTTATGAACAGATCTTCCTTATTTTATCTTTGTATATACTGTACATATATGCGCATTTTTAATATATCATACATATAGATTTAATGTATACATATTTCATATAATTATATGCTTTAATTTTACGTCCCTGACTACTTTTACCATTCATTTAACTTCACTCTCCTTCGAAAAGTCCGCCAAAAGGTAAACAAACTCAAAATCAGCAGAGAATCCATGTTTTCCTAAAAGAGTTTGTAATCCGTGTCTAGGACAATGATGCCTAATATAACCAATATAGGTATTACTTTTCAAACGTAGTATGCTCATATGAAGTATTGGTAAGAAAAAGTACAGTAAAAATATGATTTTTTTCACTCGTGTAACTATCGTGACAAGCCTACCCCCTTGCCACGGAGTTTCCACGATTGTTCCAATACTTTCCATGCATTTGCCACGAATTTGCCACGCTTTTGCCGCGAATCCGCGCTTCTAGAATAAGAATCGCGGCATGTTCATGTCATGTACACGGCGCGCTTAGGGACTTAGAATATGGCTGTATGTAATTCAGTGTTTATCCAATGATGTAGAAAAGTGTAGGGTTTTTATAGACTTACAGGAAGCTTTTGATAAAGCTAATGGGAAGTGATTCAATATGAATTGACAAGATTAGGTGTAACAGGAAAGTTGCCGAGATTGATTGGTGAGTATCTGACAGATAGGGAAGCTTGCGTATGGTTTCAAAGCTGTTTTTGAGAGGAGAAAAGTTTTCGAGTTGGGTACTCCACAGGGGGGTATATTAGCCCATTGCTCTTTAATGTACTAATGAACAGAATATCTTGAGGTATATCCTAAGGAAGTTCAGCCAAATATATATACAGATGATATATTGATACAAGGGACCACACAACGCCGTTTACAAACAGCACTGGACAGATTTATTAGTCTTGCTCAAACATGGGACTGGCCATTAATGAAGAAAGACAAAGTTTCAAAGTAAACAAAGAGGTAACGTGCCGCTTACCCTAAACAACAAAACAGTAGAAAGGTGTTAACATAAAATATATGGATATATACATTAATTTCACTACCTCAAGCAAGAATGCTGAAGTAAATCACGTACTAACGCAGTGCAAGGCTCGACTGCGACCGCTCCGGGCACTTACTTGTCGCGAGATAGGAGCCGAGATGCCTCTGCTGAGGCTAG
>BOPN01002740.1:135000-137500 GCA_017312705.2 Penaeus japonicus | reverse complement strand
GGCCTTAAAATGAACATGAAAAAGACTAAAGGCATGTTCAACAGTCGAACCCCAGATAAGCAAATACAAATACGAGGTACTAGAAGCAGTGAACGAGTATGTATACCTAGGGCAACTCATCAAGACGAGTACTTCCTGCAAAGCTGAGATAAAACGGCGAATCGGGTTAGGTTGGAGTGCCTTCGGTACACATAGTAATATATTACAAGGTCTTCTGCCACTATGTCTTCTCAGCTTTTCCTCACCTTTCTCCTTACTCTTACCCCCTTTCCCCTATTTCCCCCCACATCTCTCACTTCCTCTCTCCTTGCCCATCCCCGATCTTCCCGTCTCTTCTTTCCCCCTCTTTCTCTCTTCCTTTCTCCACCACCTCATTAACCCCGCCCTCCCTCCTCTCTCATTTGCCTTCCTTTCTCCTCTTTCCTCGTCCCTCTCCCCTTTCCCTTCTCACCGTCCCTCCTCCCTCTCCCTTCTCACCGTCTCTCCCACTTCTCTTCCCTCTTCCCCTCCCCTACCATCCCCTCCTCCCTTCCAACCACCCCTCTCTCTCCCCATACACCACTCACCCTCCCCATTTTCCCTCCCACCCACCACTCACCCTCCCCACCTTCCCTCCCACCCACCACTCACCCTCCCCACCTTCCCTCCCACCCACCACTCACCTTCCCCCCCTTCCCTCCCACCCCCCCACCTCTGACCCTTTCTCCCCCCCCCCCCCCCGAGCTCCGTGCTTCGTGCTAAAGCTCGACACTGAAGCACGAGCAGCAAATACTTCAGTCACAAGAGACACTTTCTGAATAGGCGCTGTTTAAATAATTGAAAGCAGTTACGCCATTCTGTTCTGATTTTCACGACTAAAGCGACTCACTTCACGACGCTCAAATGGCAATTATAACCGGATTTTTTTCCTGCTCATTTTTTTTTTTTTTTAATTTTGAGGTTCTTTTTGCCCTTCTTGCTATTCATTTTCCTTATTCATCTTTATTGTCTTTATAAGTAGTTGTAAAAAAATTTTCTACTCATTTTTTTTTATTTTGAGGTTCTTTTTGCTCTTCTTACTATTCATTTTCCTTATTCATCATTATTGTCTTTATAAGTAGAAGTAGTAGTAGTAGTAGTAATAACATGATTCCTGTTACTGTTAAACTGTTTTTATCATTAGTAGTTATAATTGTTGTTATTACTCTTGTCATTATTACTATTACTTTGAAAATGACCATCGCCATTATAACTTGTGTAGAAAATATTAGCGACATCATTATTGTCCCGTTATTATCATCATTCATAATATCGGTTTTATTCCTATTCCTATTCCTAATCTATTTTGCTGCTGTTCGTGTTCTTATTCGTTATTGTTTTTTTCTTTCGTCTCCTTCCTTCTTCATTATTATCATTATCATAATCATTGTTACTATTATTATCTTATTATATATATGTTATTCTCATACTAATTGTAATGATGATAATATTACTGATGATAATGATAACAATTATTATAATGATTATGATAAAAATGCTCATAATTATCATAATGTGTGTGTATGTGTGTGTGTGTGTGTGAACACAATAAATAAGTATCATTTCACGACAAGTTATAGTATCTATCCAAATATTGAAATAAAAATCGTTTTATGATATATGGGAGAGCCTGCCTTTGATACTGAAAACCTGTTAAATCTTCATTTTACGGCAATCAATTGATTTAAATTTAAAGATTTGCAATGATTGATAGCAAAGTGACATAATCTAACAGACATGAATTACCTCAGATATGACAACATTTATCACATACACATGCTCCCACTCTCTCCCTCCCTCTATGCACACTCATTTGCATATATAAGTTATCAAGGGATTCTTATTCCACACGTCCCAAGGGCATTCACTGACCCCCCCCCCTCCCCCCGAAACCTACCTTCTTACGTAACGCTGGGCTCACCATGCCCCCCCCCCCCCACACACACACACCAGGGTAGACGTGTCCATAAAAAATGCATTGCTTGACACATTGGCATTAGGTGGAATAAGCTTGCTATAAAATTTATGCTGATTGATAATATGGGTGTTATCATATGAAAATAACATATACACACTGAAGCTACACACCATAAATAGATACAATTGAAATTCAAATTTTGATTTAATTGACTAGTTACCAATACATGAACTTCAAATAATGTACATTAAATAATAATGCATATATATATATATATATATATATATATATATATATATATATATATATATATATATATATATATATATGCATACATATATATATATATATATATATATATATATATATATATATATATATATATATATATATATATATATATATGTATATGTATTTATATATATATATATATATATATATATATATATATATATATATATATATATATATATATATATATACATATACATATACATACATATATATATATATATATATATATATATATATATATATATATATATATATATATATATATATATA
>BOPN01002740.1:125000-130000 GCA_017312705.2 Penaeus japonicus | reverse complement strand
GTATCCGGAATACAAAAATGACACACTTACAGTCTATGGAAATGGAATAAACACCGCAATAAGAAAGGAAACATTAAACTAAAAATATCAGTCAGACTAGCCCTCGTATGCAGTTACCTTCTGACAAAAATGTTTAGTCTGTGCTTCGTGGACTATACTCCTAAATGCAAATGAATGCCTGGCAGCCATTTTTTAACATGGCTGACGTGATGTAAGGCTTATTGACTAGATGAAATTGAGTGTTCGAATTACATTCTCGAAAAGAAAAAAACCCGACTCAGTTGGAGACGAACCAATGAACACAACGATCATTCCTCTGGTGTGACTTTGGGCACATCTTTAATCAAGTGTGTTTACCACTTAATCTTTATGTCATTTGCATCCCCACACTGTAGGGGATTATGCACTGTTCCCACGCTTCCACTAAAACTCAACATCTAATCTATATACATCACTGCTGAACAACACAACGGAAATATTTTCAACATAAAATATTAGTGGACATTCCATTACACTATTCCCCAAAGAAAAAAAAATAAATAAAAAAAAAAGGTTCTCAGCTAGATGTAAACACATTGTACAGGGATATTTATGGAAATTCCTGGAGCGCAGTTGGTCAGTAGCTCTATGTAAGAAAAATGTGAATGTTTACTAAAACAAAAGAAGGGCTTGAATGCACAAACGCCTACCTTTAGACACGATCCTTAACAAAAGGTACAAAACAATAAAGTTGACTTTCTAATTGCATTTCGTATAATTTTGGGTTCCATTTTCTTGCATTGTACGTGCATAGCATTTTTAAACCTAGAAAATAATAATTATTATAGTTCTCTCAACCAATTAATATCCTGCTAACAGCTGTGTCTGATTTGGGGTTTGCTTTTTATATTTGTCGATACTCAAGCCATGGAATGTTGAAACTGACTTAAAGAATTTGAATTTATTTTGCGATTTGTTTCTAAGAACAACGAAGAGTTTCTGGTACGAATGACATACCTGTGTTCACTATATTCCAGCAATATGTATTTTGCATTTGGATAAAGTATTGTGCTATATTTACAACCTATGCAAGCGATATAGGTCGGATTATTAATGGTTTTCATTGACAAGTAACATGATAATGCGGCACAGAATGATAAAATGTTTGTGTTTATTGTTGTCCTAGTTTATTTTGTCATCATATTTATATACCTTATTACATCACAAAATAATCACTAATATATATAATAATTATTCTCGTCATTATCATGATGATAATAGTAATAAGGATGATAATAATGATAATGATTATTACTATTATTATCATTATCATTACTATCTGTATTATTATCATAATTTTTGTTACTGTTATTACTATTATTTTCATTATCATAATAATAATAATAATAATCATTATTATTATTATTATTGTTATTGATATTATTATCATCATTATAGTAAGTATTATTACCATCATTAATACTATTCCCTTCCCCATCATTATCACCATTATGATCATCATTAGTATTATCAGTATTAGAATTATTATTATGTTGCTGTTGTTATCGTTACTGATATTGTTATAATTGTTATTGATAATATAATTATGTTTATTATTGGTGTTGATATTGTGATTGTTACTAACTAACATTATTATCATTACAATTATCATTGATATCATGTCTTTATTATCATCATTATTATCATTACCATTATCATTATTATCATAACTATTATAATCATCATTATCATTACCATTAATATTATTATTATTATTATTATTATCATCATCATCATTATCATTATATCATCACTGCCATCAGTAGTAGTAGTACAAATATGATGTTAATGATAGTAATAATAATAATGATGATAATGATAATGACGATAATAATGCTGATAATGTTAATCATTACGATAATAATGATAACGATAACAATAATAATGATAATGATAATACTACTACCACAACTAATGATAATGATAATAATATTAATGAAAATGATGGTAATGAGTATGTAGATATTCAAATATATATATAATATATATATATATATATATATATATATATATATATATATATATATATATATGTATATATATATATATATATATATATATATATATATATATATACATATATATATATATATATATATATATATATATATATATATATATAATACATATATATATACATATATATATATATATATATATATATATATACATATATATATATATAAATACATATATATGTACAGATATATGTACATATATATATATATACATACAGATAGATAGACACACACACACACACACACACACACACGCACACATGCACACACACATACACCTGTATATGCATAAATGTATGTAGACACTTGTATATACACATATTTATAAATACATTTATTTTACCTGAGTATTTTGTATTTTCATCCTTAGTTTTTCTGTTAACTAAGGTTGCCCAAAATCCCCATTCTGTAATAAGTAATAAGCCTACTCACTTTCCGATCGCTCCCTTCTCGTGTGCCCTTGCGTTTCAATTGCAAATTCCCCTCGTATATTGTTCTCTTCCCTTCTCCGCCCATACACTCTTAGAAATTCCTCACCCTACGATTGCACCTCCTATTTATTTCTCTTTTCCTAGATGAATTAATCCACCTCCTATTTATTTCTCTTTTCCTAGATGAATTAATCCAGCTCCTTTATCCCATCCATCCGTTTAATCGTATCATACTGTTTAATCTACTTACTTTACATCCTTAGTCTCTAACCTAACATAATACTGAATTCAACAATGAATTACAAAGCTTTGCCATTGCCTAACATTTATTATTGCTGAACACAAGGTCTCCATTACCTTCACTTTTTTTTTTTTTTTTTTTTTTTTATGTGATCTACTTTAACATCTCGTCATTCACAGTGAAAGTCCCTCCCCAATATTTGTACGTTTCCTACTCCTTTAAATCTTTCACACTGGAGGGGAATTTTCATTATCGTGGGGTATGTCTACCGTAAATCTTTTCTTGTGTTCCATTTGATTTAGTTTTTGTTTTGTTTTTGTTTTTTCTCGTGGGGTTGCAAAGAACGTTTTTGTTGACGAAAACGCTGCTATTAAGTATCGTGTAATTAAAGTAATGAGGTTAGAAAAAGATTCTTATCGTGTACCAACCTCAAAGAAAAAAATCCTACCAAACTACACCTCTTATAAATCATCTATATCATTAACCTATCTTGCATTATTAACTTTTCTCATTATGTGCTTCCTCGTTAAGTGTCCCAGTTCCCGTTCTTTTTCCCTTCATAAATTCAAAATATTCTCCATCTTTTACTGAGTCTTTCCTGTTGTTCACGAGCCTTACCTACATCTCTACGCCCGTGATATCAACTCTATTTCTCAATCGTTTTTACTCTCCTGGGCGTTCCCTTTCCCTTATATATAGACGCTACCGCCCTATCCCTTACTGTCGTGGCATTTTCTCTCCCTCGTATATCGCGACACCCCAATCAATGTACTTCTTCCTTCAGCGCGTGTCCCTTTTGCCTTTCATTCAATGCTTCATGTTTTTTTTTTTTTTTTTTTACCGCGTTTTGACTGTGGTGGTGGATTCGTGTTTATTTATCATACTTTGAGTTTAGTTATTTATCAACTTTTTGGATTTATTCTCGTCATGTGTCGTGCGTATTATTGTCATCACAAACTTCCACTTGCTCATGTCTCACGCATTTTGGTGATTTATATATTCGTTTGTATATTTGATATCATTTCATCAATTCATTTTTGTCTATGTTGTTTACCTCAGTGTCATATTTGAGTGCCCTTTGATTTTCACTCCTGCTCTTACTACGGTCTCTGCTTTCTCTCCTATTTCTCTTTCTTCTTCCCTGGTTGTGGTGGTTCTCTGGCCTTAAGTCCCCCTTCATCTGGCCCTTAAAATGGATATTGATCTCTACCTTAATACTTGATACTTAATACTGGAAAATTACTACTAATTCTAAATGAAGCTTACATAATTCATAGTATGTACATTTACCCCAAACTACACATTGGGTACAAATCAACATCGAAACAATGCTGTATGTGAGACAAAAGGTACCAAACTCTAGCTAATATTCACGAGAAATTTCTCTGAACCTTTCTGCATATTATCCAAGGGTTCAGCTCATTGATTCTACTTTTGGTGATTCATCTATTTGATATCATCTTGATACATATTTTGTTGTCATCATTCATCAGATTCTCTATCTTTAATGAATAAAGTTGAGCTTAACGTAACTACAACTAAACAACCGTATTACAATACTGCTTGTCATCTAAAATATTCATCTGAGTGAAATTCATAAATGATATATATGAAATTACAAAGCCTTGGAAAAAAATCTTGTAAATAATTAGTGTTCCTGTTTTTTCCTTCAAAAACATTACATTTTTTTTTTTTTTTTTTTTTTACTTTTGAAAGTCAGAAAATGTAAATGTTTGTTCGTTATCTTTATATCATCAAACGTAATAAGAGAAATTAACATATATTCAACATACATCTTTTGTAAAAGACGGACAGAGTGTTGTAGCAAAGGATTCACATCAGTAAAGTTAATTTCAACAACGGGAATAACTTGATTATTTAGCCTGCTTTATTTAAATAAACACAATAAAGCTGAGTCTTGTTACAACAGAAAAATGGGACAGACTGAGTAATTGGTTTGTTTATGAACAGCGCTTTTTTTTCTTTTTTCTTTTTCTTTTTTTTTCTTTTTACTATTCATTCACATTCGGTTGACGATATTCTCCTTCCCCCTATTCTGAAAATCCACAAAGGGAATAATAATAAAAAAATAAAGAGGATGCATGTATTTTTTTTTTTTTTTATTGTGAAAGAAAGAAAGAAAGAAAGAAAAAAACAACTACGTGAAGTAAGACAATGTCTCCAATATCCAAATCGTTAAAGATTACCAAATATATAAATATTTCTTCACCCTGAACAGCATCCTTATTAACCAAAACATTTTTTTCATTT
>BOPN01002740.1:112500-115000 GCA_017312705.2 Penaeus japonicus | reverse complement strand
CTTGCTCATTATCCAGAATCTTACGTAAGCTCCAGTGGTTCTTTCAGCGCAACTCCGCGTCCATCTGTCTATCTATCTCTCTCTCTCTCTCTCTCTCTCTCTCTCTCTCTCTCTCTCTCTCTCTCTCTCTCTCTATATATATATATATATATATATATATATATATATATATATATATATATATATATACATATACATATATATATGACTAGTTAAACTTATTCAATGATTCAACAGATTAAAATAAAATGGAACTGATAGTATCATGCATCATTATGAAAATGTGAACATCGCCTAATAGAATGTGTTCATAAATCCTCGGTCAAAAGGAGCTATATTTTGCATGCAGCCGTAAAACAACTGCAGCCAGGAAGTGATATAAACTTTCAGTGGACTCCTATTAAAATAACTGTTGATCAATAAGAGTAAATATGATTATGTTCATTTTTTTTGAAAGTAATAAATTTCAAGCAACAAAAGTTAGGCAAAGGGGGTGTTAAAGGGACTTTAACTAAGTTGATATATCATAATCATATTAATTATCATGTGCTTCGATTTTAGAGGTTCTCCATTATGTGAATCATTTTTCAACTATATATTTCGTAGAATTTCATAGTGAAATTAAGATAAAAACTGATATATTCGCTTGTTTGATGATACGCGATTACCAGAAATTTACAACGTCCATTTAGTGTTAAATGTGAATAGCACAAAGCAGTAAAACAAGTCTAGCATAAAATAAAAACGATGAATTGGAATAGCTTCCTAGAACGTAAGGTACATATTACAAAGCACGTTCATTAAATCACCTTGATTAAATCAATCGAACAAAGGGATCCAAGAAAACAATCAACCAGCAAAGGCTGAACCGAAAAAAGAAAAAAGAAAAAAAAGAAAGAAAAAAAATATATATTTGTGTGTGTGCGCGCGTGTTTGTGTATGTGTGTGTAAGTGTGTGTGTGTGTGTGTGTACGTGTGTGCGTGTGTGTGCGTGTGTGTATATATGTATATATATATACATATATATATATATATATATATATATATATATATATATATATATATATATATATATATATATATGTATATATATATATATATATATATATATATATATATATATATACATATATATATATATATATATATATATATATATATATATATATATATATATATATATATACATATATACGTATATATATATATATATATATATATATATATATATATATATATATATATATATATATATATATATATATATCAGCAAATACATTCAATCAATCACACCAATAAAAGGATCCAAACAGATTGATCAAAATCCCAATATTTTTCCCATGAAACGCCACGTGTACAGTAGCCGTCATGTAACCCTTTGTTAAACACGTTTGGTCAAGTTTGAACAATAAATCCTTCCCCTTCGGCGTTATTCACTATCTATTCGTTCCCTCTCTTTTCTCTGGGTCAGCCAGGTTTGTTTTTCATTCTCTGTTTTCTATTTCTTTTTCTCTTGTTTTGTTGATTTTTGTGCAATTTTCACGATTGCTCGATCCTTTTTTTTTGTCTTTCGTATATTTAGGCTATCTATAGTTAGATTATGTTTATTTTAGGGACGTTAGAGCAAGTTTGTTGTTTCTTTTTAAATAATTTTTGTGTTGTTCCTTTATCGTTTCAGTATGTTCTTATTAGGCAACTTCAACGAGAAACTTAGCAGGGAAAATTATAATCATCAGTATAATGTTTCCTAAAATAAGACCTAATAGGCTAATTATCTTGATCATTCACAAGCTGTAGTAAGAAACAAACAAACATTTTTTTTATTGTTAGCGTTGCTTTATTTGTCCTTATCATTATCATTGATATAATGGTAAGTAATATTATCAATACATTGGAACTAATGATATCATTATCATTATTAGTATAATTAGTATCATTAACATTATCGAAATCATTAATATCATCATCATTGGTATCATCAATATTGAAATCTAACAAATAATGGAAGAAGACGTAATATACAATACACTGACTTACAAGATTTACATGAACCTGAATAACATAATTGTTAAAAAGTTCGAAGGTCACCGCTACTCAATTTAAATTTGTAGCATAGATATACACCCCTTAGAATAGGCCTATTTTCAATCCCGAATCACCAACAGCTGATCTTGAAACCTCAGATTATAATAAATTTGATAAATCTAAGCCGTTAACACAATAGGCCAGAACAGCGTTACTCATTAATTAGTCCATTTGGTGCATAGTTACATAGAAACATGAAGGTCTTTGAGATCTATTACACAGTATGTTATTTTAAATTCATTACTCAGAATAACAAGGTTTTTAATTCAGAACTGCTATGGTCTCGGGTTATAGTTAAATTTGAATTTTAACATTACACATTTCTTAAAAACAAATAATTGTCACGTATGACAAACTCAATCAAATTCAATAGTGTCCATTATCATTTCACCTTTATCAGTTCTCCCCTTAAAGA
>BOPN01002740.1:102500-105000 GCA_017312705.2 Penaeus japonicus | reverse complement strand
ACGCTCTTCATTCAGTATCTATTTTGTTTTAATAGATAGGATTTTTTGGTCTACAATCTGGCAGTGGCTCTTGTTGAATTATTTATAATGTGGTTTAGGTCCTCTTCTACAGTACGTTTCCTCAAGAGATTATAGAAAATATATATTATATATTATAATGCGTATAGCAAGGAGGAGACAACATGTCTTCTATGAAATATGAAACGCGGTGAAATTAAGCTGTTAGATAAAAAAAAAAAGAAAAAAAAAAAAAAAAAAAAAAAAAAAAAGAAAGAAAAAAAAAAAAAAAATCACTCCTTAATCCATCTTAATCTTAAATCATATCCTTATTACCAACATCCTGCTATGACTTAAATATCCCTTTACATAAAAAAAACAGATTTCAGGCATCCCTTGCTATCTTATTGTATCCCCTATGCCGACTATGTAGCATACATAGCCCTTCCTGCATTTCCTTTATGCCTCACGCCGTCCCAGGAGCAACGTTTTCTCTCCCTGACCCAACCCTCATACCTCATTCTCATGTAAACAAACCCATATCACGCATGTTTGTTTTCTCGTTTACATACACCCTCCTTAACCCCCCCCCTTACCCCCTCCCCTCACCGACCCCCACCCCACCCCCTCCCCTCACCGACCCCCACCCTCACCCCACCCCGTCTCGCTGGCTCTTCAGTCTCGCGTGCCCTTCCCTATTTCGTGTACGTGGGAAATGGGGAAGGTGTGATTCATGTGTTGTTGTTGTTTTTTTTTTCGAGGAAAGAGGGAAAATGTTTAAAGTTTGTGAAAAAGATCGACACACACACAGACACATACACACACACATATACACACACATACACACATACATAAACACACACACACATAAACACACAGACACACACACACACACACACACATAAAGACACACACACGCACACACATAAACACACACACACACACACACACCACACACACAAACGAACACACGCGTGCATACAAGTCCACACATTTTGAACGTCGCCATTTGTTTTACTTTTGCATATCTAATGAGGAACGAAATAATCTTTTCTCGATGCACTGAAACCTGAATAATAATTCTTAAAGATATGTTTGGAGTTGAATTGATAATCTTAAAATTGTATTTTTTTCGGTACAATGATGGTTATTCTGTATTCAAATAACCACACACACATACACATTAATGTATGCGTGTATACGTGTGTGTGTGTTTGTGTAAGACATAGAGAGAGAGAGAGAGAGAGAGAGAGAGAGAGAGAGAGAGAGAGAGAGAAAGAAAGGAAGAGAGAGCAAAGAAAAAAAGAGAGAAAAAAAAAAAAAAAAAAAAAAAAAAAAAAAAAAAAAAAAAAAATCTTCACCATGTCTAAGATGACATACACTTAATTTTTAATAATATGAGGGAACTGAGTATGCTAAACCCCAACATCTTTGCCTTTGGAATATTTCATGACAAAAAATTGCAAAAGCTGATGATATTGCTTTAATTGCATAATTAAGAACCGGTCGTATTGAGGCCATGCAATTAGAGTGAAATAAAAATATAATGTAAAGAATTACAGAATAGAAAAAAATATATCGATTCAAAATACTCCAAATACAAATGAAGATACGATAGAGTATATACACAATAGAAAATGTCTCATTTGCGAGAATTGTAAACCAGCGTACGTTTTCCTATCTTCTGAATATTCCCTTGGAAGTGTTTATCATGTATAAGAAAACGAGGATTGTCAGTCAGTAATGCGATTAAATAATAAGTAGTATGAGGTGTTGTTCAGAAGTAATTTTGGCTACCTGTGATGGGTAATGGTGAACAAACTATGAGAGAGGGCGTGATGGGTTAGGAACCACTGGCCTAAGCAAATGTTTGGATAAGTGTTTTATTTTTCGGATTTATGGGGACGATTAACCATCCCGTCTAAAAAAAAAAAAAAAAAAAAAAAAAAAAAAAAAAATCCAGTGTTCTCACTAAACAATTAAAAAAAAACACCAGGACAATAATGGCAGTCTTATATGCGTAATTCCTTCCCAAGAATGTTCTCGTAGAGCCTCCTGTGCGTTTTAAAGGGTCGCTAGCAATATAATATACTTCCTATGGCTAAATACGTTTTGGTTAAAGTCTTAAAAGTGTCTTTAAACTTTTCAGGGAAGTGAATTACCTTCTGCCTTGCCATACAGTAGCTCCCCGTAGCGCAGTCTTGGTATGTACCGAAGAACCATCATCGGTATTCATCTCATATGTTTGCTGTACGTAAATGATGTCGTTGATGTTGTTGCGTGTAGTCCACAACAGCATAAAGCATAATGCGGAAAAATAGCTTCGTAGAAATTCATCATTGATCTCCATTTTCATAATAATAATAGTAATAACAATGACAATAATAATAGTGATAATAATAATAATAATAAAATCAGGGCTTCCCATAATTTTTTCCTGGACAAGTTAAGGACCTCGAGTCATAAATTTCTTGAGGATCAGATGACATATTACCCTAAGTTC
>BOPN01002740.1:67500-72500 GCA_017312705.2 Penaeus japonicus | reverse complement strand
GAGGCGAACGGTTACAAAGACGGGAAAGTAAAAATAAGAAAAACAATCAAATTGATTCACAGGACATAAAAGGTCGACCGGAAATGGAAATGAATCATAGAGGCATTGGATGCTTATTAGTATTATTATTATCACTATCAAAGTTATTTTTAATATTATTATCATCATTATTATTAATGTTTTTTTTTTTTTTTTTTTTTTTTTTTTTTTAGTTGAATGTCAATATTGTTTAATTAGTTGAATAATAATAATGTGGAGTGAAAATATAATCATCAGTCATCTGTATGAGTAGAGTACTACACCATTTTAAAGCGTTCTTGGTTAATCATCCATACACACACACTCACTCTCACTCTTACTGTCACTTACAGACACACGCACACACATAAACACACTCACACTGACACTCACTCACTCAATCACTCACTCACACATACACACACAATCGCACTCACACACACACTCACACACACGGACACCTCTCTCTCTCTCTCTCTCTCTCTCTCTCTCTCTCTCTCTCTTTCACACACACACACACACACACACAACACACACCCTCACTCTCACTCTCACTCTCACTCTAATCCTACTCTTTCTTCCTCTCTCACACCCACGCACACCTAATATATAATTGCTATGGACTCCAACTAAAAACTGTCCTGTTTTCAATGACAAAAAAATGATGAACTTTAAGTAACGAAAGATTGCTACAAGGATAACATCGAACGTCAGGTAGTTATTTATAGAAATTATTTTGATAGTATCAGTACGGCTTCTAGCTATGTATTGCATGCTTTACTGATTTGAATTTATGGAAGAAAATGCATGTTAATCAGTATTTTCTTAAAAACAGCTTGGCCTGCCCCCTGGAAAAACAAGAAACAGAGATTGAGATATAGTGAAAATTTATGGTTTTGCCGATCCTGCCCTCACTGAAAAAAAAAAAAAAAAAAAAAAATCTAGAACCTAGGAAACAGCATTACAGAATGTTACTAAAATTGACTTACTTGTTGCACTAGCAGAGGCCTTCTATAAAGTGTTTTTGGGAAGGAAAACACGCTGTTGCATATAAACCAAAGTAATGTCGTGTCAGTTTTGTCTGATTACATGGGGGATTAGGAACAGGATTAGATACGTTTTTTTTTTTTTTTTTTTTTTTTTGTCTCTTAGATTAAAATCAATTCTTTTTAATACACGGGTAGTAAAATGAATCGATGAATGGGATTATATGTTATGTTTTCAGTAATGGAGTGCATAAAACATATCCTAACTTCATTTTCTGGCACGGTGTCCTAAATCCTATGACCCTGACAGATGGTAAGCAGCCTATTTAATATAAATTTATCCATCACATACACGATCTCATAAAAGATGATGGTAATCGACCTGACCTCATGCACTCGGACACAGGGGGTCATGCATGGGGTAGATGAAATGGTCAGCCTCTGTTTAAGAGGTTAAAGTTTGAGAGAGATAGAGGGAGAGAGCGAGGGATAGAGAGAGAGAATTGTGGGGGAGCGGGTGGCGGGAGAGAGAGAGGGAGAAAGAAAGAGAGAAACTATTTATATCATCATAAACCATAAAACTGAAGTGTGTGATTATATATATATATATATATATATATATATATATATATATATATATATATATATATATATATATATATATACATTATATATATATATATATATATATATATATATATATATATATATATTATATATATATATATATATTATATATATTATATATATATATATATATATATATATATATATATATATATATATATATATATATATATTATATATATACATAATACAAATTACTAGAAGAGCCATATTTCTGAAAATAGCTCAATATCAAACAGCTATAAGGAAAGTAGAGAAAGTTTATCCTGTTATCAAAGTCCTACGCTTGCAGTACCTACAGATGTTCATGTAACGATTTCTGATATATGACATGCAAGACATTTCACAAACCGCATTTCTTATAAGGGCTCAATATCAACGGCCGTATAATTGAACGCGAGAAAGAGTGATATGAAGAATATTCTCATACAACATCATCTCATACGTCATCAGGGCTACAGCCACCTCTTAGTTAACAGGATATTTGACGTAAACTTGAGCAGGTGTCATAGCCAGTGCCAGTGTTGCAGGCGGAGAAGACATACGTTGCATATATCGTAACCTTCGCGAGTCACTATTGATATTTCACCGGTTGAACTGTGACGGATAGATCGATGTCTCTATGAAAGGTATATAACTATCATTAATTAAATGATTTTTTTTATTCGTATATGCTGTATATCCTCCCCATATTCGAAATCGCTATATCTAAACGTTTAAAAGGTGTTATTTGTGTTTTCGTGTTAAGTATAACCTCAGGAGTGGATGTAGGAGGTTGATAGATATTCCCGAGTTTTCAAAACTATTTCAATAATAATATGCCTTGAGCGAGGTACGCCGAAATCGTTTAAGAGTTTAAACTTGAAGTACCCAATAGATGTAGCTTCGGGTCTCTCGCACTTTTAACAAAGTAACCAATACATTCCTCCGATGCCGGAATTTTCTATCAAATCCGAATTTTGCGGAGTTGGACCAATCCATTGCGATAGAGAGAATACACTGGAGGTGCGCTGGTCGTAACAAGCTGAGAGATACAGGAGGACCTTGGCCCTTGGCTGACAGGAGGTCATTGTAACCGACAAACGACAAACGGAAGTTGTGCTAACAAGACTAGAGACACGCGCGAATGACCATTGGTTGATGGCTGGGGATGATCACCCTCTTCTTGGGAAATACCGGGAGCTATTAACCGTGGTTGCAATAACACTTGCCGTTTAGCTGCGATATATTTATCCGATAGGTCAATTATTGCTTAAATATTTCCGATTCGGGCCAATTTCATCATTGTTATCATTATTCATTATTCGTATGATTATTCGCATATGTCTGTTGCGATTTTTTTTTTTTTTTTTTTTTTTGTAATTTCAGTAAAGTATTGATTTTTTTTGATTGTTTAGAAGGAATAATCCCATAAGACCTTGAAATAACACATCTTACTCACACCTTATTCACCCATACATACACACACTAAGTATCAATCACTTTCACTTATTTTAATCTTTTTCCCAAACTCACGGACTCATTCTTCACTATAGACACACACCATCTACTCTTCTCACTCTGCATTAACACATCCCACACTCCTTAATTAACACTTAACACTTCGACTGTGTCATTGAAGTGATACGAAAACAACAAGATTGAGATTAAGAGATTTGACATCTTAAATGTTCCAGAACGACCTGTCGATCCTCCTCCCATCCCTTCGGCCGCTCCGATCTACCATCCGAGGTCGTTGACCTGGCATGTCGGGACACCCTCGGGCTCGGGTCAGGTGAGAGATCGCAGACGGAGGACTGGCGCCAAGACGGACACAACAACAGACGGAAAGACGAAGCCGGATCGGTAACCTTTTTTTATCGTTATTTTCTTCCACCGACATTTTTTTTTTTTTTTTTTTTTTTTTTTTTTTTTTGAGATAAGATATGCGTAAACCTGTATGGTACTTTATTTCAATAAAGTGGTTTAAAGTACATTATCCTGTGTGGATTATACGATCCTTATCAAGCTAAGCCCCTTCATGTCTAACGTGAATTTGAACTTGAAATCTTTGCTTCAAAGTGTAAATTCGACTTGTCTGCTTCCGTAAAACCTACCAACCTATTCAAGTTTAAAGGGGCATATCACGACATGCATAGTACAGAACAGAATTGTCCATATATCATGGCATGGAATGAGTGAATTCTTGCAATTTATTACCCTTAGTTTGTTGAAAGTAAAAGTGGATGATTATTAGCACAGTATTTCTATGAGAGAGCATATATTCTCTCACTCTTGCATTAACTCATCTTACAATTTTTGCTTGGCATATTTGGCGTAAACGAATAATGAATTAAATCAGTAATTTGGTAGGACGACTTAGTGCCAGCCACGATATTTTTATTTTTTTTATCGTCCTAAGTTTGTAGAAAGAGTAAGTAGATAGTTATTCGCACAAAAATACTGACCCATAGAATTTTCCCTTATTTATTCTGAGACTTTCAGATAAACCTTTGCGGGCTGCCAGAGCTGTCCCTCTCTACCTGAGAAGCTTGTAGTTCAAGATTTCCCTCGCGGGCTTATGCAAGCCTAGTAGAAAAATGAAATCTGCTTAAAAACTCCAAAATCCAAGAAAAAAAAGTCTATCACTCCCCTCTCGTACTCTCTGGTCATCTTTCTTTCTTTCTTCTATTTGACCCTAAATGTGTGAGGTTATCAAGTTGTAAACAGGACACCGAGGACCACGAAAAGAGACCCGGAATGCGGGCGCCAAAGCAACACCGGTGCGACGCGGGAGCTGAGAAGTAGCAGACGCCAAAAACGCCCAGAAGAGAGAGCATGGCCGTGTTTTCCCAGCAACCAAGACTACGGAGACTCGTCGAAGAGGACAGCCGGAAGCCCTCAAGAGGCAAGATTCCCGACTACAGCAGCCAAGGAAAATAGAAGTTTAGAAAGCGAAAACAAAACTAAATCCGACCAGCCGACATCCGAGTCGTAGGACGAGCTGACAACACCACTACCCGAGTTTGAGGTTGACCTGAACCATGCAGGGACGGAGGAAGACCTTCGCACTTGGAGGACGACCTCAGCATAACGACTTGGGGACAATCCAATGTAGGTAGTCCAGCAATATGTCATGCATACTCGAAGTGCCACATGGTGACCTACATGTCAATCATGCGGAGAAAGCAAAGCGCATTAGAAATCATAATTGTTAGCCCACCCCGTATGAAGTCAAGCATAAATCTGACCTACCTTGCCCCACCTCTCTCGCCATCGCGCTCGTCTCCCTCACAGACCACTGTCGGGAAGCCGCTCCGCTCCGATCTCGCCCCAGCAAGATCCCGCTAAGCCAAGCCAAGGCGTCCAACAAGCCTCCTGCTAACACAA
>BOPN01002740.1:47500-52500 GCA_017312705.2 Penaeus japonicus | reverse complement strand
AATGCGGTATATGATAAAAAAAAAAAAAAAAAAAAAAATGATGAAAATTGTCTTCCATTGCACTTAATTGTTTATAGAGATGTTTTCCTTCAAGTGTATTAAAATGAATAATAGATAGTAGATAAAAAGAAAACTAGTGACATCCCATTCCACTTTCTTAGTTGTTTTCACTTTTATTTTTAAAACTTAGTCTCTGTATTGACGAAAGTGCACATTTTGGGGGAGCTATAACGTGAATACTAATACGAATTCGAGAAACGTGGAACGGACAGCTGATCATGACCATTATCTTAATCCTATCTACATCGATCGAAAATCACGTGTTGAGAAAGCCTGATTGTTTTCACCTTATTTTCTTTTCTATCTTTTGGCAATAGCAATATCTAATGGACCCATTTGCAAGATTGAATCGTGCTTTTCGATCTCCATGATGTAAGAATTAGAAGCTAATTTTTCGAAATCGTATCTCTCCCTCTCTCTCTATCTATCTATCTATCTATCTCTCTATTCCTCGCATATATCTACACAAGTCTCTATATACTTGTATGTGTGTGTGTGCATTTGCGTCCGTACGTGTGTGCGTATATGTGCGTGCGTATACCTGTGCCTACGTATACCTAACCCCTTTACACAGAAGTCCCACACCTTTTCTAACTTCCATTGTCACACTAGAATTCCCTTCCCTCGGACGACACAGCGCACAACAATCCGACGCCGTTGGACAAAGAATCGGGATGTGAAGCAAAGCAAAATCAATCCGACTGATGTTTTGCATTACAAAGATGAGGCGGCGAGAGAAACTGGTGTCAGGCTTTGGCGTTGGAAGTTGAAGACACCGATATATCGAAATAGTTTTTTTTTTCTTTTCTTTTCTTGCTCTTTCATTCTTTTATGCGCTTTTTCGAAGCAATAAAATGGAAGGAGGAGGAGAAAGGAAATGGTATTTTCGACAGACGTCAAGAATTTCCGGAGGATATATGCAGAGATGTTAGAAGCGCATTTTCTCTCTCTCTCTTTCTCTCTTCTTTTATTTCTTTCTCTTTGTTCTGCTTCTTCTTTTTCTTTTCATCTCACTCCCGTTTTATTTTTTCTTGTTATTGTTATTAAATATTTTTCAATTACTTCTTATTGCTATCATCGTCATCATCATTGCTTTCGTTATTATGATTATTACTGTCATTATTCTCATTATGATTATCGTTATCATTATCAATATCATTATAATCATCAGTTATTATTATTATCATTATTATCGTAATCACCATCATAATTATTTTCAATGTCATTACCTTATTATTATCATTATCATTAGTATTATTACTATCATCATTATCATAATGATAAGGATGATAGTAATAGTAATGATAATGAGAAAGACAATGACATGATGAGAACAAGTATTACTATTATCATTATTATTATCCTGATTATTTTGTTTTTATCATTGTTATCAATATTGTTGTTATCATCATTATCATTATAATCACTCTAGTTATTGTTATGGTTCTTTTTGTCATTACTATCATTATCATTTTTATGGGTTTAGTATTGTTATCATTTTTTATATATATATCTCTCCATGGCAGATAAATTTAACTGGTTACTTCTTGCACCTGACATAATCAATATCATTGGTAGTAGCAGAACCAGAGCCTTCAATATGACAATTTCTATCATCATTATCATTGTTATTTTGTTATTGTAAACATCTTATATAGTGACATCATTCCTATCCACCCAAGGCCTTTATTTTACCTTAGTGGGTTGGTTATCTTTGTCACCGAAATTCTCATTTTTTCTTAGTTTTATGTTTGTTTGTTTTTTTACGTCACAAATACGCATACACACACACACACACACACATACACACACACACACACACACACACACACACACACACACACACACACACACACACACACACACACACACGCAAATACATATTCTTTTTACCTGTCCATCTATTTTCCATTCCTCCCCTTTGCCTTTTTGTCTTTATAAATTATTATAACCGTGCTATAGCATATCAATTAATTTGCAAACATAACATATTGTCTGTCAATAAGTTAATACGAAAGGGAACAATATATGGAATGTCAACATCATTCTGTCAATCAGATTAATCGAAGGGCATCTCATGTATAACAGTTGGTAATAACGACAAAAGACCATGTTGAAGTGATTAATCATTTATCGATTTTATTATATTCTTTGCACGAGGGATCAAGAGATAAACTCTTATGTGATGATAGCGGCTTTTGTTTCTTGATGTTTATCCTTTTTGTTTTTTTTATTTCTCGATGAATTCACTTTTTTTTTTGTTGTTGTTGTTGTTGAATTATTTGCCATTAGTGGTTGTTTATTTGTGTGTGTGTGTGTGTGTGTGGTGTGTGTGTGTGTGTGTGTGTGTGTATGTGTGTGTGTGTGTGAGTACGTGTTATTGGAAATTAGAACGAATGTTTTCATTAAGGAAGAGAAATGTTCTGTTGCAGAAACAGAAAAGAGCGAACAGTTATTTTAAAACATCAATCGAGAGAAGTGAACCGATGACTTTACACTGACATTTACTGCCAGCGGAGATCAGAATCATATTAAATCACTGCTAAGCATCCTGGTCTCTCGACCATGCAATACGAGTCGACAAATAGTATGTTGCATAAATGATGCTTTGACTTTGATCTCAATCTCAGATATCTGCAATATTAATTATTCTAGTACAGCAAGATTGATCTTAATATTGTTATGAATAATTTCACAAACCCGAATTAAGTTAGCTACATTATGGAAAGGGTTATAAAGGACTTTCATAAATCAAGAAAAAAAAAAACGAATACAAATTCCATATAATTGGCGGAACAAAGTGAAACCAACGCTCCGTGAATCACCTCCAAATCTAATCAAGTGTCCAGCGATGGCCACTCCTTGACATGGCCCTGGCCGCCCTTACATAAACGAAGGCCAGCTTGGGCCAGAGAAGCTTCGTTTAACGGGAAGGTCTGCAGTACATCTGTCGGGGAAAGCCACATAAAGTACACAGTCAATTTCAAGTTACGTTCATCTGCTTAGGACACGAGTTCATCCGCGCTGGGGTTGGGTCCGGTCCTGCGTACTGGTTCGGGACGTCATTGGTCTGTGTATCTAACTAGTGGTGATTCTCAACTTGGCTGCGAGTTCTAGGCAAAATGCTTAATGTAAGTTCGTACTTTAATCTTAATATACATATGCATGTGTATATATATATATATATATATATATATATATATATATATATCTATATATGTATATATTTATATATATATATATATATATATATATATATATATATATATATATATATATATATATATATATATATATATATATATATATATATATATATATATTTATACATATATATAAATAAATAAATAAATAAATACATATATATATATTTATATATATATGTATATAATATATATATATATATATATATATATATATATATATATATATATATATATATATATACATATATATGTATATATATATATATATATATAAATATATATATATATATATATATATATATATATATATATATACATATATATGTATATATATATAAATATATATATATATATATATATATATATATATATATATATATATATATATATAATATATATATATACATACATATACATACATACACACACATATTTTAAATTCTATATTTGTGTGTATATTTTATACACACACGTACTCACACACACGCACACACACACTCACACACGCACGCACACACACACACACACACGCACACACACACACACACACACACACACTTGCCCATGTATGTCGATGTGGCGTGTATCTGTGTCCATGTGCGTGTTCATTTCAACCTCCAACTAAAGCTGAGTAATAAAAACGAGAAATCAAGACGATATTTTCATGCGAATGTATCAATTACTTATAGGTTTCCATATCTATATTCTCCCGAGAAAAGAGCATCACTGTTAGAGGCATCTTGCAAGGAGCTCTAGCGTCTCACATGCCGGATAAGACACTGGACGCTTAATCCGACGGCTTATACTCATATGATTATTTCAAAAAGATTACCTATTTCTTCATTTTCTTTGATGCGATCTATGCGTATCTTCAAATGAATAGTCCTAATCTTCTTAATAGTGATTGCAGCTTTTTGTTCCTCCAGAAGCATTTTCTCGATCGTAAAAAAGATGAGTCGGTTATTTTGCAACAGATATGCATCACGAGATAATAAATTCTGGGTACGAAATGTCACCGACTGTTGGGTAATGATGAGTGAAAACCTGTTATTATTTAGTCTAAATTCATGGATGATCATAAAATCAGATAGCCAGTGGCAAACAAACCGGATTTCATGGCAATTAATTGTTGCGTGTGATGTTAGGACTGTTAATATCAACCCGAAAGAAGATAAATAATGGCGTATGTTACATAGTGTTGAATAGGATTAACGCCTCCACATGTTTCGAACGCAATCGTAAAACACAAAGACGGATCCCGACAGTATTAAACACGAAAAAAAGAGACAAAAGGAAAGAGAAATTATCCCGATGCGCATTTACAAATAATAAAAAAAGGGCAACAGAGCTGACAACACAAGGGATAACAAACAAACCTTGAATACATGACCATTGTTCTGTTTCCATTGCCTGATGGGGAGTTCGTAAGATTTCCCTCTTCACCTTTATAACTCGTGAACAAACATTTAACAGGCGAAGAAGATTAGGGAAGGACTTTGTCTCGTCTCTGAACACCTGTCATGTTTGCAGAAACTTTCAAAACCAACATTGAAGTTTAGTTGTGATTTCCATCTCCCTTTCAATGATACTCTGTTATGCGGATGTAGGAACACATGTCGGACGTGTTAACTCCTTTCTTTAAAGGGAAGTGTATCGCGGCGAAGAGATTTTACTACTTTTGGAAATTCAATTTAAGGTTTACGATTATTTCTCGTTTCTCCATCTTTTCTTCTT
>BOPN01002740.1:37500-40000 GCA_017312705.2 Penaeus japonicus | reverse complement strand
TCATACCTGTGAGAATAACGTCAACAGGCTATGGAAAAGTTGAACGAAAAACAATGCAAGTAATTGAAACTGACTGAGAGGTGAATGGGCGACAGGAAGGTAAGCATTTACTACCTTACTAATAATTGCCTCTCGATTTTCATCTACGAATAAAGTGTTTCCACTTTTGTTAATGTGCCTGACAGAATTGAACCAGAGACAACTTAAGTGATCATTTGCTCTACTCTTATTTATCTCAAACCTCAGTACTACTAAGACAATACTATAAATCACTGTTGTGGGGACATTAAATACTTGGATCCCCCGCCCCTTATATACATAGTGAAAAGTGACAGCCCATTACTATGATTTAGTGCAACTTATATCGATTGTTAACATAGGCAAGATACAAATATTTTCATATATTTTCTGAACCTAAGCACAGTGGAATGTTCACGATACATTATATAGAAAGGAATTCCTATCTCTTTTTATCCTACGATTTTATTTTTTCCTGGTTTTACTATTTCTTTAGTGTCGTTTTTTTAGGGGAGACTATAACGTCTAAGAGTACAAGGATTGTGAAATGAAGAGTATTTGTGTTATTTACTTTTAATTCATCTATCTATTTACTATTTCTTTTTTGTCTCTTTTGCTTAATTTATAAGGGTTGTTGTTATCATTTGTAATAACTGTCTCTGCAAGGATAAAATGAAATAACCAAACGAAAGAATATATATATATATATATATATTTTTTTTTTTTTTTTTTTTTTGTCTATGAACTAAGCCGTTAAAACGTAACCTACCCTTTTCTTGTTCTATAACTTAAGTGATTAAAGAGTTTTAATGACAAACAACTTATGATCCAGAACCGTAAATGATGTAAGTTACAGAGAACTTCAGATATCATAAAGATATTATGAATTTACGTGTAATATATTTTGGAAGAATTATGAGATTGTAAATCGGAAGCAACATGAAATACACATGTGACCAAATAATTCAAAATACCTTAGGCTGTGTATGAGAAACATTTTCTCATCTAGGCAGATTAGAAACTTTTTCAAATACAATCCCTTTTACGACCTTTGTAACTGGTTACTATCCAACTAATTAAAGAAGCCTAAAGTTGAGACATTCACCATCAATTTGTATCCCGATATTTGGAACTCCAAATACTCCTCGACTGGCTGTGAGTATAATTAATTGTCTCCCAAGTGTATTTCATTTTTGATGAGGTTGTCGTTTTTAGCTTGCATATCCGTGTACATAATTATAGCATTCCCTTACTTCCGGGTTTGTTATTAACACACACACACACACACACACACAAACACACACACACACACACACACACACACACACACACACACACACACACACACACACACACACACACACACACACACACACACATATATTTAACAAAAATGCTTACTCAATTTTTTACGTGAATTTCTTTGCATGTTTTAATATGGTATATGAATTTGATCTTGAGTTTAAATATCTTCTATAAGATACAATCGCTGCCAAACTGATTAAAAGGGATTATATTCTCAAAGTAATTTGTGATGTTTGTAAAATTTACGTAAATGTTATTAGTATGTAATTACCCTCTTTACTGATTCCGACTTTTTGCTATTCAAAAAAATATCTATAGCGTTTTATGTGTTGTTAATTCACTGTACACTTTTTTTTCTGGATTTGTTTTTTTGTTTGTTTGTTTTTGTTTATGTAATTGTAAGTAGTTTCTCTTTTAATTATAAAAAAATATATATATTTCTATCTGACTTGTTTATGTAACTCACTCACTCACTTTCTTTCTTTCTTTCTTTCTCTCTCTCTCTCTCTCTCTCTCTCTCTCTCTCTCTCTCTATCTCTATCTCTCTGTCTCTCTCTCTCTCTCTCTCTCTCCCTCTTTCCTTCTCCTTCTCCCTCTCCCTCTTCCTCTCCTTGTCCTCCTCCCTCTCTCTCTCTCTCCCAGCTTCCTTAATGCCTCACAATACTTCAATCAGCTCTTCGTGGCCTGCTCGGACTGCAAGCCCTTTGACGAACCAGAGCGTGAATCTGTTCATATAATAGTCATGAGCTCAGATACCGACGTGAAGGGAAAGTGATATAAAGTTACTAAAAGGCTTACCAGATTTAAGTGCACTTGCATAAGGGATTCGTGTGTTGTTCGATGATGGACAACTTTTTTTTCACCTGCATAAATAATGGAAATGAAGAGCTGGTTTTCTGCCTTGATATAAATGGATATTAGAAAAAAAAATAATAAATAAAAAAAATATAAAAATAAAAAAAAATTGAGACACAGACAAACAATGGCCGATCAAAGAAAAAGCAAAAACAAAGAAGTAGTCGTTTGAGGCTTTTACAACAATAATTGTTACTTGTATCTTTGCACACTTTAAAAGGGCACACAAAATTCGATTTCCACGGGCATGAATATGATGTTAAATGTTAAGAATGATAACTTAGCTCCACATTCAAACAAAGGGAGCTCACACTCGCCTGGA
>BOPN01002740.1:27500-32500 GCA_017312705.2 Penaeus japonicus | reverse complement strand
AAGGAGAAGGAAGTCAGCGAGCAAAAGAGAAAAAGGAGAAGGAAGTCAGCGAGCGAAAGAGAAAAGGGAGAAGGAAGACAGCGAGCGAAGGAGAAAAAGGAGAAGGAAGTCAGCGAGCGAAGGAGAAAAATGAGAAGGAAGTCAGCGATCGAAGGAGAAAAAGGAGAAGGAAGTCAGCGAGCGAAGGAGAAAAGGGAGAAGGAAGTCGAGTGAAGGAGGAAAAAGGAGAAGGAAGTCAGCGAAGCGAAAGAGAAAAGGGAGAAGGAAGACAGCAGGGAAGGAGAAAAAGGAGAAAGTCCGCGGCGGGGAGAAAAAGGAGAAGGAAGTCACGCGGCGAAGGAGACAAAGGAGAAGGAAGTCAGCGAGGGAAGGAGAAAAAGGAGAAGGAAGTCAGTGAGCAGGGAGAAAAAGGAGAAGGAAGACAGCGAGCGAAGGAGAAAAAGAAGAAGGAAGACAGCAAGCGAAGGAGAAAAAGGAGAAAGAAGTCAACAAGAGAAGGAGAAACAGGAGAAGGAAGTCAGCGAGCGAAGGAGAAAAAGGAGAAGGAAGTCAGCGAGCGAAGGAGAAAAAGGAGAAGGAAGTCAGCGAGCGAAGGAGAAAAAGGAGAAGGAAGTCAGCGAGCAAAGAAGAAAAAAGGAGAAGGAAGTCAGCGAGCGAAGGAGAAAAAGGAGAAGGAAGTCAGCGAGCGAAGAAGAAAAAAGGAGAAGGAAGTCAGCGAGCGAAGGAGAAAAAGGAGAAGGAAGTCAGCGAGCGAAGAAGAAAAAGGAGAAGGAAGTCAGCGAGCGAAGGAGAAAAAGGAGAAGGAAGTCAGCGGCCGAAGGGAGAAAAAGGAGAAGGAAGTCAGCGGCGAAGGAGAAAAAGGAAAGGAAGACAGCGGCGAAGGGAGAAAAAGGAGAAGGAAGTCAGCTAGCGAAGAAGAAAAAGGAGAAGGAAGTCAGCGAGCGAAGGAGAAAAAGGAGAAGGAAGTCAGCGAGCGAAGGAGAAACAGGAGAAGGAAGTCAGCGAGACGAAGGAGAGAAGGAGAAAGAAATCAGCAGACGAAGGAGAAAAAGGAGAAAGAATTCAGCGAACGAAGGAGAAGAAGGAGAAAGAAGTCAGCGAGCGAAGGAGAAAAAGGAAAAGGAAGTCAGCGAGCGAAGGAGAAAAAGGAAAGGAGATCAGCGAGCGAAGGAGAAAAAGGAAAAGGAAGACAGCGAGCGAAGGAGAAAAGGGAAAAGGAAGACAGCGAGCGAAGGAGGAAAAGGAGAAGGAAGTCAGCTAGCAAAGAAGAAAAAGGAGAAGGAAGTCAGCGAGCGAAGGAGAAAAAGGAGAAGGAAGACAGCGAGCGAAGGAGGAAAAGGAGAAGGACGTCAGCTAGCGAAGAAGAAAAAGGAGAAGGAAGTCAGCGAGCGAAGGAGAAAAAGGAGAAGGAAGTCAGCTAGCGAAGAAGAAAAAGGAGAAGGAAGTCAGCGAGCGAAGGAGAAAAAGGAGAAGGAAGACAGCGAGCGAAGGAGGAAAAGGAGAAGGAAGTCAGCTAGCGAAGAAGAAAAAGGAGAAGGAAGTCAGCGAGCGAAGGAGAAAAAGGAGAAGGAAGTCAGCGAGCGAAGGAGAAACAGGAGAAGGAAGTCAGCGAGCGAAGGAGAAGAAGGAGAAAGAAGTCAGCGAGCGAAGTAGAAAAAGGAGAAGGAAGTCAGCGAGCGAAGGAGAAGAAGGAGAAAGAAGTCAGCGAGCGAAGGAGAAAAAGGAAAAGGAAGTCAGCGAGCGAAGGAGAGAAAGGAGAAGGAAGTCAGCGAGCGAAGGAGAAAAAGGAAAAGGAAGACAGCGAACGAAGGAGAAAAGGGAAAAGGAAGACAGCGAGCGAAGGAGGAACAGGAGAAGGAAGTCAGCTAGCGAAGAAGAAAAAGGAGAAGGAAGTCAGCGAGCGAAGGAGAAAAAGGAGAAGGAAGACAGCGAGCGAAGGAGGAAAAGGAGAAGGAAGTCAGCGAGCGAAGGAGAAAAAGGAGAAGGAAGTCAGCGAGCGAAGGAGAAAAAGGAGAAGGAAGTCAGCGAGCGAAGGAGAAAAAGGAGGAAAGGAAGTCCGGCTTGAGCCGAAGGAGAAAAGGAGAAGGAAGTCAGCGAGCGAAGGAGAAAGAGGAGAAGGAAGTCAGCAAGCGGGGAGAGAAAGGAGAAGGAAGACAGCGAGCGAAGGAGAAAAAGGAGGAAGGAAGTCGGCGAGCGAAGGAGAAAAAGGAGAAGGAAGTCAGCGAGGGAAGGGAAAGGAGAAGAGGAAGAAGCGACGAAGGAGAAAAAGGAGAAGGAAGACAGCGAGCGAAGGAGAAAAAGAAGAAGGAAGACAGCAAGCAAAGGAGAAAAAGGAGAAAGAAGTCAACAAGCGAAGGAGAAACAGGAGAAGGAAGTCAGCGAGCGAAGGAGAAAAAGGAGAAGGAAGTCAGCGAGCGAAGGAGAAAAAGGAGAAGGAAGTCGAGGGGAAGGAAAAAAAGGAGAAGGGAAATCAACGAGCGAAGGAGAAAAAAGGAGAAGAAATCAATGAGCGAAGGAGAAAAAGGAGAAAGAAGTCAGCGAGCGAAGGAGAAAAAGGAAAAGGAAGTCAGCGGCAGAGAAGGAGAAAAAAGGAAGGAAGACAGCAAGCGAAGGAGAAAAAGGAGAAGGAAGTCAGCGAGCGAAGGAGGAAAAGGAGAAGGAAGTCAGCGAGCGAAGGAGAAAAAGGAGAAGGAGAGTCAGCGGCGAAGGAGAAAAAGGAGAAGGAAGACAGCGGCGAAGGAGAAAAAGGAGAAGGAAGTCAGCGGCGAAGGAGAAAAAAGGAGAAGGAAGACAGCGAACGAAGGAGAAAAAGGAGAAGGAAGTCAGCCGAGGGGAAGGAGAAAAGGAGAAGGAAAAAGCGAGCGAAGGAGAAAAAGGAGAAGGAAGACAGCGAAGCGAAGGGAAAAAGAAGAAGAAGGAAGACAGCAAGCGAAGGAGAAAAAGGAGAAAGAAGTCAACAAGAGAAGGAGAAACAGGAGAAGGAAGTCAGCGAGCGAAGGAGAAAAAGGAGAAGGAAGTCAGCGAGCGAAGGAGAAAAAGGAGAAGGAAGTCAGCGAGCGAAGGAGGAAAAGGAGAAGGAAGTCAGCGAGCAAAGAAGAAAAAAGGAGAAGGAAGTCAGCGAGCGAAGGAGAAGGAAGACAGTGAGCGAAGGAGAAAAAGGAGAAGGAAGTCAGCGAGCGAAGGAGAAAAATGAGAAGGAAGTCAGCGAGCGAAGGAGAAAAAGGAGAAGGAAGTCAGCGAGCGAAGGAGAAAAAGGAGAAGGAAGTCAGCGAGTGAAGGAGGAAAAGGAGAAGGAAGTCAGCGAGCGAAAGAGAAAAGGGAGAAGGAAGACAGCGAGGGAAGGAGAAAAAGGAGAAGGAAGTCAGCGAGCGAAGGAGAAAAAGGAGAAGGAAGTCAGCGAGCGAAGGAGACAAAGGAGAAGGAAGTCAGCGAGGGAAGGAGAAAAAGGAGAAGGAAGTCAGTGAGCGAAGGAGAAAAAGGAGAAGGAAGTCAGTGAGCGAAGGAGAAAAAGGAGAAGGAAGACAGTGGCCGAGGAGAAAAAGGAGAAGGAAGACAGCGAGCGAAGGAGAAAAAGAAGAAGGAAGTCAGCGAAGCGAAAGGAGAAAAGGAAGGAAGACAGCGGCGGGAGAAAAAGGAGAAGGAAGTCAACGAGCGAAGGAGAAAAAGGAGAAGGAAGTCAGCAAGCGAAGGAGAAAAAGGAAAAGGAAGTCAGCGAGCGAAGGAGAAGGAAGACAGTGAGCGAAGGAGAAAAAGGAGAAGGAAGTCAACGAGCGAAGGAGAAAAAGGAGAAGGAAGTCAGCAAGCGAAGGAGAAAAAGGAGAAGGAAGTCAGCGAGCGAAGGAGAAAAAGGAAAAGGAAGTCAGCGAGCGAAGGAGAAAAAGGAAGGAAGTCAGCGAGCGAAGGAGAAAAAGGAGAAGGAAGTCAGCAAGAGAAGGAGAAAAAGGAGAAGGAAGTCAGCGAGCGAAGGAGAAGAAGGAGAAAGAAGTCAGCGAGCGAAGGAGAAAAAGGAGAAGGAATACAGTGAGCGAAGGAGAAAAAGAAGAAGGAAGACAGCAAGCGAAGGAGAAAAAGGAGAAAGAAGTCAACAAGCGAAGGAGAAACAGGAGAAGGAAGTCAGCGAGCGAAGGAGAAAAAGGAGAAGGAAGTCAGCGAGCGAAGGAGAAAAAGGAGAAGGAAGTCAGCGAGCGAAGGAGAAAAAGGAGAAGGAAGTCAGCGAGCGAAGGAGAAAAAGGAGAAGGAAGTCAGCGAGCGAAGGAGAAAAAGGAGAAGGAAGACAGCGAGCGAAGGAGAAACAGGAGAAGGAAGTCAGCGAGGGAAGGAGAAAAAGGAGAAGGAAGAAAGCGAGCGAAGGAGAAAAAGGAGAAGGAAGTCAGCGAGCGAAGGAGAAAAAGGAGAAGGAAGTCAGCGAGCGAAGGAGAAAAAGGAGAAGGAAGTCAGCGAGCGAAGGAGGAAAAGGAGAAGGAAGTCAGCGAGCGAAGGAGAAAAAGGAGAAGGAAGTCAGCGAGCGAAGGAGACAAAGGAGAAGGAAGTCAGCCGAACGAAGGAGAAAAAGGAGAAGGAAGTCAGCAGAGCGGGAGACAAAGGAGAAGGAAGTCAGCGAGCGAAGGAGAAAAAGGAGAAGGAAGTCAGCGGCGAGAAGGAGAAAGGAGAAGGAAGTCAGTGACGAAAGAAAAGGAGAAGGAAGACAGCGGCGAAGGAGAAAAGGAGAAGGAAGTCCAGCGACGAAAGTAGAAAAAGGAGAAGAAGGAAAGTCAGCGAGCGAAGGAGAAAAAGGAGAAGGAAGTCAGCGAGCGAAGGAGAAAAAGGAGAAAGAAGTCAGCGAGCGAAGGAGAAAAAGGAGAAAGAAGTCAGCGGCGAAGAGAAAAAGGAAAGGAAGTCCGGCGGCGAAGGAGGAAGGAGAAGGAAGTCAGCGAGCGAAGAGAAAGGGAGAAGGAAGACAGCGGCGAAGGAGAAAAAGGAGAGAGGAAGTCAGCGGCGAAGTAGAAAAGGAGAAGGAAGTC
>BOPN01002740.1:0-5000 GCA_017312705.2 Penaeus japonicus | reverse complement strand
TTTTGAACCTATATATATTGTCAGTATTTATATTGGTAATGATATTAAGAATAATGGTAACGATGATAATAGTAATGATGATAATAACAATAATAGTAACAATAATAATGATAATGATGATAATGATATTAATGATGATAAGAGTAATAGTAATGACAATGATAATAACAAGATTAATAAGAATAATAGATATAATGGTAATGATAATATCAATAGAAAGATAACGATGATAATGATATGGATAATAGAAATGATGATATTAATAATCACAATACTGATGGTAATATTAATAGTAGTAATAGTAGTAGTAGTACTAATAGTCGTAGTGATATTAATGATAATATATATGATAGTAATACTGAATATGATAATACCAAAAATTGAAATCATGATAATGACAATAATAAATATAAAGGTGATGATGGAGATGATGACAATACCAATGGTAATGATGATAAAACAATCATAATGATCATAATTATAACAATAACAGCAACAACAACAGTAATGATAATAATGATGATAACAAGGAGAATGATAATGATAATAAAGACAAAGATAATCAGAAAGCTAACAGGAACAACTACAATATTAATGATATTAGAAAATCGGAGAAGGATAACGATAATAAAAGCTGCAAAAAGTTAAGAAAGACAGAAAGAATAAAAGGTGAAAAATTGATATCACGCGATTGATCTGTCTCCTTTTCAACGTTCTTCTATTTTCATATTTTATAACAGGCTTGAAAATTCCCAGGACCCCCCCCCCCACACACACACATACACACATACACATGCACACACAATAAAAAAGAGAGAGAAAAAAAAAAAAAAAAAAAAAAAAAATATATATATATATATATATATATATATATATATATATATATATATATATAAAAAAATCGAAAATCAATGTCTAACGTACTGGGCGATTCCCGATCCGTCATTGAGCTGACCAACCCTTTTTAATCATTTTTTTCATTTTTTATTTTTCATTATCATCATTTGTTGCTCATAAGATTTACACATATTTTTATTATCATTAACTCCTTTTTTATTTGCTCATATGATTTACACATCATTATTATTTTATTTTATTTTATTTTATATTTTTTTTGGTTCATAAAATTTACACATTATACCTGTATTACTGCTCCTTATTGTCTCTTAACACGTGCCATTGACATTCATGTTGCATTAAAAGTCAATAGGTGAGTCGTCTGATGTGATTGTATTAATATTGTTAAGTATAGTTTACATAAATTACCAAGAAGGATAATATTGTTGATGTAAATGTCAAGATATAAATAAGCATTGTAATCTTATGGGAATAACAATAGAGATGACAGTATTAATAATGATAATGAGGATCTCAGTGATGGTAATGATTATGATATGATAATTATAATGTCAATAAGAGGAATAGTAATAGGGATAATAATAATAATGGTAATAGTAATGAAAATAGTTATAATCGCTATCATTATCATAGTTATTCTTGTCGTTATCATTATTATTGTCATTCCTGTTATTATTGTTATTATCACGATCGTAATTATCATTGTTATCAGTTTTGTTGTCATTGGCATTACCATTACCAATACCATTATCGTTATCATTATTATCATCATTGTTATCATTATTATGATTATCATTATCATTAACATTTTTGTTGATTTTGCTGCTGTTGCTGTTATCCTTATTATTATTATAATCCTTATTATGATGATCATAATTATCATTATTATTAGTATCATTATAATTTTCAATACTATTAACATTGCCATTATTATTATCATTACTATTATCATTATCATTATCATTATTATCATAATCATTTTCACCATTATTATTATCATTATCATTTTCATCATTATTATCATCCTCATCATAACCATTCCCGGTATTTCTATCCTTTGAGAGCAAGATAAGGACATTGATAGCGTCAATAATAATAATAAAGAAAAAAAAAAACAGAACTGAATGTTCAAAAAGAGGATAATCATTATCACATTTCATACAAAAAAGAAAATAACATATATATATCATTACCATTATCAATACCATAATGACAAGAAGCTAAGACCTCGAACTAAAACCAGAAGAATAAGAAGTGAAATTCCGAGATGCTTAAGCCAGGTTCCATCGGATGCTGTATATCTCAGCAGTGTTACAAGAAGTTCGTGCAAATGATAAGAAAATGGACGACAGATAAGAAGAGTCTGCCACTTCGCCATGTCGTAGCGGGGAATGTGGTGCAAGAATCATGATGATGTGGCAAATGTGTTGCAATAGGAGAGGAGAAGATGAGATTTGTGATGTGTTGTAGGTTGATATGTTGATTGTAACTAGTGGTGGTGGTAATTTGATAGTTATATTAATGTCTTTAGATTATATTGAGGTAAAATATCATTGTCATTTTTTATTTCTCTTCATTTATTATTATTATTATTATTATTATTATTATTATTATTATTATTATTATTATTATCATTATTATTATTTTTTTTTTTTCATGGAGTTCTGATATCTTTGCATTGTTAGAGCGTTAAGTAATCGACGTCAACACGTGTGTGTGTGTGTGTGTGTGTGTGTGTGTGTGTGTGTGTGTGTGTGTGTGTGTGTGTGTGTGTGTGTGTGTGTGTGTGTGTATGTGTGTGTGTTTGTTTGTTTATATAGATATACACAAATATAACTATAATCGTAATGATAATGACATAATGATAACAATGAAAATATTAATAACGGTTATGATAAGAAAAACGATTATGATGGTAGTAATGATAACTCAGGCAATGACAAAAATAATGCTGATAGTGATGATAATGACAATAAGGATGATATGATAATAATAAGGATAATGATAATTACGATAGTGATAACATCAATAGTAACATCAATCATCATTACTATCATCATTTTCATCGCTATCATTGCCATTATCATTATTTCCATCATTTTTATTGTATATTGCAACCTAAAAAAAGAATGATAATAAAAAAAATAAATAAATAAAAAACTTGCTTAAAATTCTACCAAACCCCTTGAGATGATTAATCAAATCATAACCATTCAATAGTTTAAAGAGAAATCAAAAGAAAGCGAAGCTAATAAAATATAAGTGATTATTATCATGTTAGAAAGTGTTTTGAAATCTGATTGATGAGTGTGTACACGCCTTAGAGGATGTTGAATAGCGAATCGAAAAAATGAAAATATACTAAAATAAAATCGAGAAATATCATAACCTTTTCATGATTACAGGAGTTTGTATTAGTGTACTTAAATAGATCCATGTAAATACAGAGGCAAATATATGCAAATGTTTGGCGCAACTCTTTCTCTGTCTCTGTATCTCTCTCTCTGTCTTTCCCTCTCTTTCTCTCTCTCTCTCTGTCTCTCTCTCTCTCTCGCTCTCTCTCTCTCTCTCTCTCTCTCTCTCTCTCTCTCTCTCTCTCTCTCTCTCTCTCTCTCTCTCTCTCTCTCTCTCTCTCTCGCTCGCTCTCTCTCTCTCTCTCTCTCTCTCTCTCTCTCTCTCTCTCTCTCTCTCTCTCTCTCTCTCTCTCTCTCTCTCTCTATATATATATATATATATATATATATATATATATATATATATATATATATGTATATATATATATATATATATATATATATATATATATATATATATATATGTATGTATATATATTTATATATATATATATATATATATATATATATATATATATATATATATATATATATATATATATATATACAGAATATATATATATATATATATATATATATATATATATATATATATATATATATATATATATATACATATATGCATCAACACAATTCTATATACTGAGATTGCCAAATCAGCTATAATTTGTTTTCGAAAGTAGAGTAGATGAAAAAGAGCAATCCTGCATACATCAACAAATAACACACTAAAAGATATATATATATATATATATATATATATATATATATATATATATATATATATATATATATATATATATATATATATATATATATATATATTTATATATATATATATATATATATATATATATATATATATATATATATATATATATGTATATACTGTATATGTATATATATATATATATATATATATATATATATATATATATATATATATATATATATATATATATGTATATACTGTATATGTATATATATATATATATATATTATATATATATATATATATATATATATATATATATATATATACGTACACACACACACACACACATACATACATACATATATATATATATATATATATATATATATATATATATATATATATATACCACTGTTCCTCATGGTATTCATCTCTAAACTTTTAGAAAATGACTTACAGTCCATGACAAACTTGGTCACCGTCGAAATAGATGTATTAATTCCATACTCCTAATCTGTAATAACTGGAACAGAACACAAATTTAACAGCATTCACACACGCAAAGAATAGGAAGAATAAGAGAGAGTAAGAGAGAAAGAGTAAAAGGAAATAGATTCCGTTTAATTACACGCCAAAACGCAAGATCTTCCACACACTGAATTATCCGAAATGTTTAACTGAACGACCGCCGACCACGCAACTACAAGCTTTTAACTTTCTCGGATCCAGCATTTAATATCGTATGCTTCCTTCTAAGAAGTTCCAAGCTGGAGCAGCTAGCATTAAAGGCATTTTCCTCCCCCTTCTCTCTTTGAATTCTCTTGTCAATTTCTTCCTTTTGATGATAATTCGCGATCGATCTCGTGTAAGTATTTTGGAATAGTTTTTGAGATAGTATGATAAAGCTTTCTATCAGGGCGAATGTGCATCATCCGTATTAAGTGGAGATTTTGAAGATTTAAGGCGGATTTTCGGTGGAATGATCACTTGTTAGGACCTAAGCCCGATAACTCCTACATATTTTCGTTTTTTTTTTTTTTTTTTTTTTTTTTTTTTTTTTTTTTTTTTTTTTT
>BOPN01002739.1:191142-193330 GCA_017312705.2 Penaeus japonicus | reverse complement strand
TGGATAGATAGATAGATAGATAGATAGATAGATAGATAGATAGATAGATAGAGAGAGAGAGATAGAGAGAGAAAGAGAAAGAGGGGGGGGGATAAATTGAGAGAGAGACAGACAGACAGAGAGAGAGAGAGAGAGAGAAAGAGAGAGAGAGAGAATATAGAATAGAGAGAGAGAGAGAGCGAGAAAGAAAGAGAAAGAAAGACAGAGAGAAAGGAAAACGGAGAGAGAGAGATAGAGAGAGAGGAAGATAAAGATAGAAACAGAGATGAGAGAGAGAGAGAGAGAGACGTAATTATTCACTTAAAGCCGGAAGCTGATAATCTTTCCTGGCTACGTTTTGACGCCCGGGTTTCAGCGCCTGATTCCAAATTCCGCGGCGCCGAACGCGAACTCGGGAAAGCACTTGCATCCATTCCTTATTAACACTTACTGCTCTCTGTTCTTTCCGGGTTCATGAATTAGTATGTATTTTCCAATGTCTCTGGTTCGTTCCTTTTTTTTCCTCTGTTTTTTTTTTTTTTTTTTTTTTTTCTCTGTTTCTCTGTCTGTCTGTCTGTCTCTCTTTCTCTCTCTTTTTTTTCTCTCTCTTTTTTTTCTCTCTCTCTTGCTTTCTATCTCTCTCTCTCTCTCTCTCTCTCTCTCTCTCTCTCTCGTATCATCTCTTCTATTCTTTTTCGTTTCCTTATAGTTCTTTTGCTTTCCCCTTCGTCCTCACCTTCCTTGCTTTTTAATCTCTCCCCACTCCCTCTATCCTCAATTGTTCCCTTCCTGAATCTCCCCTTCCTTCCGTATCCCCTAGCCCCTCCCCCTCCTTTTTCCACATCCTACCTCTCCATCTTCCCCTACCTTCCCCCCCCCCCCAAACCTCTCCATTTTCAACACATTTCCCCTCTTCTCCGCTCTACCCACTCCCCCCCCTCCCCTTCTTTCTGAATCCATTTTTTCCTTTTTTTTAAACGCTGAATCATGGCTTCGTCGTGAATAAATCCACTAACAAACAAATATCTTCCTAGTCATTTTGTGTACTTGCTTTATTCATATAACAATATTTTCACGTGCACAGGGTTTTGAGGCACTTAGACCACGTAAAATTCAGCGCTTTATTGAAAAATCACGTGATCCACACGCATAGGTCTTCTTTTACTTCTCAAGTCTCCCCCCATTAGGGTGTTAAGCTTTTTTTTTTTTTTTTTTTTTTTTTTTTTTTTTTTTTTTTTTTTTTTGTAAATGTGAATTCTACCGGGTGGTTTGTCTGGGAAAAACTGACATCTTTATTTCGTTCTTGTTTACATGTGTTGTTTTTTTTATTGGTGATCGGTGTATCCATTTTTCCATTTCCATTTATCCTTTCATTAAGGGGGTGATTACGTTCGTCTCAACTTAAGGTTATAAAGAGAAAATAGCTGTCAGTTCGTCGCCATTTTGAATTCTTGCATTTCTTGCATTCACACTCAAAAGCTTTCTTATTGGGATAAGGAAATACATTATAATTGTATTCTACCTTTGATAGTGCATTAGTTTAAAAGTCAACTGAGTGCGTCACGTGTAGCTTTATCTGTTTTGTTTTTCTAGTATAATCTCTAAGACATTATCGTTACACTTATTATTTCCCATTATTCATCACAAAAAATCGTTATTCACTCCCAATTCATCGTTCAATTAGCATTGGAGATTTCGCCAATTTTTAAACCTTTCTATTTATTCAACTACAACGAACTGATATATTCATGATTTTGTCTCATGATTGCGATTTTCTTTTGTTTAGATTCACGAAAATATATCATCAACGAATTTAATTCATATTTTCTTACTACATCCTTTCTTTAGTCTGTTAGGAACTTAGTTATCCTTCTCTTTCAGTTAATTCAGTTTCGTATTTGTATAACTGCGAACACACTCTCTTATCTCTTCTTATTAAGTAGTTCCTATTATTATCTCTCTTATCTCTTATTATATAATAGTTCCTATTATTATCTCTCTTATATTTTATCATTATCTCTCTTATCTCTTATTATTAAGTAGTTCCTATTTTTATCTCTCTTATCTCTTATCATTCAGTAGTTCCTATTTTTATCTCTCTTATCTCTTATCATTAAGTAGTTCCTATTATTATCTCTCTTATCTCTTATCATTAAATAGTTCCTATTATTATCTCTCTTATCTCTTGTCATTAAGTAGTTCCTATTAT
>BOPN01002739.1:183642-186142 GCA_017312705.2 Penaeus japonicus | reverse complement strand
TCTCTCTTTCTCTTTCTCTCTCTCTCTCACTCTCACTCTCACTCTCGTTATCGCTCTCTCTCTCTCTCGTTATCGCTCTCTCTCTCTCTCTCTCTCCCTCCCTCCTCCCCCCCTCTCTCTCTCCCTCTCTCTCTCACTAACTTTCTCTCTCTCTCTCACTCTCTTTCTCTCTGTCTCTCTCTCTCTCCCTCCCTCCCTCCCCTCTCTCTCTCCCTCCCTCCCTCCCTCCCTCCCTCCCTCCCCCTCTATCTCTCTCTGAGTGACGTAAGACAATATCCATCCCATTTTAAAGAAATTATTAAATCAAACCTGAATTCCCGTTCCAGATCCACCGATATCCCACCATCATCTATGGACGATATGAGTCATGCCGTTCGCAAAATCTTTTATAAATTCACCGAGATGAACCAGCTTATTACCGTCGAGCAAGGATAAGATAATCCTATCAATCAAAGGGAAGGGTTATTGTTCTATTGGTTATATTTGCCGTGTTGCAAAGAGCCCTGAAGTGACCATGCACAAAGGCCTTAATACTCGACACGTTGGAAAGCGCTCTTTGCTGTCACTGGTTATTTGAAAGCACGGGTTCATAACACGGGGTGGAAACTCGAGGCTAACTGAAACGGGGCCTAAATGTGAAAGAAAAGAAGGAGAAGGAGAAGGAGGAGGAGGGAGGAGGAGGAGAAGGAGGAGGAGGAGGAGAAGGAGGAGGAGGAGGAGGAGGAGGAGGAGGAGGAGAAGAGAAGAATAAGAAAAAGAAAAAGAAAAAGAAAAAGAAAAAGAAAAAGAAAAAGAAAAAGAAAAAGAAAAAGAAAAAGAAAAAGAAAAAGAAAAAGAAAAAGAAAAAGAAAAGAATAAGAATAAGAATAAGAATAAGAATAAGAATAAGAATAAGAAGGAGAAGGAGAAGGAGAAGGAGAATAAGAATAAGAATAAGAATAAGAATAAGAATAAGAATGAGAATGAGAATGAGAATGAGAAGGAGAAGGAGAATAAGAATATGAATAAGAATAAGAATAAAAATAAGAATAAGAATAAGAATAAGAATAAGAAGGAGAAGGAGAAGGAGAAGGAGAATAAGAATAAGAATAAGAATAAGAATAAGAATAAGAATAAGAAGGAGAAGGAGAAGAAGAAGAAAAAGAAGAAAAAGGAGAAGAAGGAGAAGGAGAAGAAGAAGAAGGAGATGAAGGAGAAGAAGAGGAAGAGGAAGAAGAAAGAGAAGAAGAAGAAGAAGGAGAAGGAGAAGAAGAAGAAAAAGAAGAAGAAGAAGACGAAGGAGAAGAAGAAGAAGAAGGAGAAGACGAAGAAGAAGAAGAAGAAGGAGAAGAAGAAGAAGGAGAAGAAAACAAAATAAACGAAGAAAACAAATACCAAATAAATGTCTACTTAGATAACCTATAGAACGGAATATAAAGCGTGAATGAATAAAACGATAAGAAAAATACTCAAAATTAATTAAAAGTGTTTTCATGAACAGCCAGGATACAGAATTACCCTCGTATACGATGCGTATACGAGGGTAATAGTCTTTGCAACTATTGATAAAAAGCAATATAGATTTGCCAAGTTCTGTTTACTCATATCCAGGGAGAGAATAAATAGTTCTGTTTTAACAATCTGAATATATATTGCATGTTCAGGAGGTTAATAACTTAGCTTTCCAATATGCTACAGTATTTGATTGCATATATAACACGTGTGTGTGTTTGTACTTATGTGTGTGTGTTGATGGCGGGATAGGCATACATACAGGCGTGCATAATACAGAACATACGCATGTACAGTACACACACTCACCTAAACGCACACACTCACACATAGTACAAACAAACAAACATACACAAACACACAAAAATACACACAAACAAACACACACAAAATACATAAAAATACACACAAACAAACACACAAAGAACATAAAAATACACACAAACAAACACACACAAACACATAAAAATACATACAAACAAACACACACAAAACACATAAAAATCCACACAAACAAACACACACAAAACACATAAAAATACATACAAACAAACACACACAAAACACATAAAAATACATACAAACAAACACACACAAAACACATAAAAATCCACACAAACAAACACACACAAAACACATAAAAATACATACAAACAAACACACACAAAACACATAAAAATACACACAAACAAACACACACAAAACACATAAAAATACATACAAACAAACACACACAAAACACATAAAAATACACACAAACAAACAAACACAAAACGCATAAAAATACACACAAACAAACACACATACTCACACACGCATTATACATCCAATAAAAAATCGCATATTTATCTCCTCACATTCCTTTTTAAATATCCATCTATTTTTACCACCTGTCTACCTATCTACCAACATAGCCACCAACATATCTACACCAGCATATACGCATGAACATTGCATGAGTGTACGTGTCCATGTGCACGGCCTAATTAAAGATTCCATCACGCCCACA
>BOPN01002739.1:87500-90000 GCA_017312705.2 Penaeus japonicus | reverse complement strand
TAAAGATTATTTCAGTTAATATAAAACAAAAAAGCTGTCATATTACTAAACACCTCAACAAAGAACAACCCAAAACAATACAAACAAACAAACAAACACACACCATAAAAATCATCCTAATAGACATAAGCTCATAAAAATTGACTGCCATCTATTACATGCAACAGAATTTAAAGGAAACCGATAGATGTCCGTAACAATAAATGTGATTGCACCAATACAAATGGGAATCAATCAATCAATCAAGCAAGCAAACAAGCAAGCACAGGAAACAGAAAGCATAAAGGCACGATTCCCTTCCGAAAGAAAGGATACGTGATAGGATACATAGGATAAATGACCGAATATGTAGACGATCCATATTTTACGAGGATGAAAAGCTGGAGGAAGGGAGAGAGAGAGAGATGGATGAGAGAACGAAGGGGAATGGGTGGAGGAGATGGGATGGAACAATAACAGATTGGTAAAAGGATATAGAAGGAACAATAGCTAGATGGAACAGTAGTAGACTGGTACAATAACAGACTGGGAGAATAACAGGATGGAACAATAGCAGACTTGTATAAGAACAGACTGGAAAAAAATAACAGGACGGAGCATTAGCTGACTGGTACGAGGATATAGAGGATCAATAACAGGATGGAACAATAAAAGACTGGAAGAATAAGAGGATGGAACAATTATAGACTGGTACAATAACAGGATTGAACGATAGCAGACTCTTACAATAACAGACTGGAAGAATAACAATATGGAACAATATCAGACTGGTACGATGATATAGAGGAACAATAACAGGATAGAACAAAATCAGACTGGTGCAATAGCAGGATGGAACAATAGCAGACGAGAACAATAACATGATAGAAAAATGATAGGGTGGAACAATAATGGGAGAGATTGAGAAAGATATATATATATATATATATATATATATATATATATATATATATATATATATATATATATATATATATAAAGAGAGAGAGAGAGAGAGAGAGAGATAAATACATAGGACAGATAAAAATATAATACCGAGATGAGAAAACTAAAAAAGGGAATGAACGGAATAGAAGAAACGAGAGAAAAGAAAAGAATAAAGTCAACATAAAAGAATTATGTAGAAAAAGAAGATTAAGGAAAAAAGTAGAAAAAGAAGAGAAAAGAAACTGATCAAAGGAAAAAAAAAAAGAAAAAAAAAAAAAAAAAAAGAAAGAAAGTCTTTGACAAGTTTATCGAGACAATAAACTTGTTGCTTACATCTCAAAAGGAAAAAGAGAGATGGGGAGTGGGTAGAAAGAGTGAGTCAGAGAGTGTAAGCCACCCACTGCTGCCATCAGTTGTAAGCCACCAGTGCCACAGTTGTAAGCCACCACTGAGAGCAGTTGTTATAACCACTTGATGCCCTGTTGTAGGTCGTTGGATAAGGGACAGACGTTCACGTGCCATGGTCTTTATTGTGGACTGTTAATACACCAGACCCCTTGCCGAAGGCCAGAGGTCAGAGCGGTTCGCTCTAGTCTGTCCTGATCTGACCTCGCTGTCCTGAACTGTCTGTCCTGGGTTCCTTGTGTATGCTTTAAGTACAGAGTCATTTTCTACACCTTAAGGCCTTCCGTTAACAAACACAGCTGCTTAGAGAAACTATTGCATTGAATTAAGTAGACATACATGATCAATGTCTTGGGTCACATAATATCAGTATCAGTGCCTTACAGAGAGGAATTGATAAAGAGAAAGAGAGAGAGAGAGAGAGAGAGAGAGAGAGAGAGAGAGAGAGAGAGAGAGAGAGAGAGAGAGAGAGAGAGAGAGAGAGAGAGAGAGAGAGAGAGAGAGAGAGAGAGAGAGGGGGGGGGGGGGGTAGGGAGAGATGGTGTAGTATAGGTAAAGAGAGAGAGAGAGAGAGAGAGAAAGCAAGAGAGCAAGAGAGAGAAAGATAGATAGATAGAGAGAGAGAGAGAGAGAGAGAGGAGAGAGAGAGAGAGAGAGAGAGAGAGAGAGAGAGAGAGAGAGAGAGAGAGAGAGAGAGAGGAAGTGGTAGAGGGAGAGATGGTGTGGTATAGGTAAAGAGAGAGAAAGAGAGAGAGAGAAAGAAAGAGAGCGAGAAAGAGAGAGAAAGATAGATAGGCAGGGGGGGGTAGGGAGAGATGGTGTAGTATAGGTAAAGAGAGAGAGAGAGAGAGAGAGAGAGAGAGAGAGAGAGAGAGAGAGAGAGAGAGAGAGAGAGAGCAAGAGATAGAGAGAGAGAGAGAGAAAGAGTGAGAGAAAGTAAGAGAGAGAGAAAGAAAAAGAGTGAGGGAGCTACACGAGAGAGACTTGTAGTGATCATCCGAAAACAGAAAGGGAAAAGATCGGGAACTGGAATTGGGAATGATCGAGTGAGGAAAATGAACAGGAATAGGAATTTGGAATTTAGAATGATCGAGAGTTTAAAGGGAACGGAAGGGGAACCTGAAATGAACGAGATATGAAGAACAGAGAGAGAAACAGGAATTAAGAA
>BOPN01002739.1:67500-70000 GCA_017312705.2 Penaeus japonicus | reverse complement strand
AAAATAAGGATTTCTTATTTTTATGGGAAAATAGAAGATAAAGTAATAAAAGTGAATATGCTAATTCAAATGATGTCCAACCAATGTCTATGCGATAAATATACATATTTTTTACTTTTATTTATTGTTTTAATTTTTTTTATCGACAATTAATGAATCTGATAAAATTGAATACATTTATTTTGACAGCATAAACCGATTTTGTTTCTTTGTTCAAATCCAATAATCAAAATAGGTCTAGAACCGTGTAGAACAATTATCGTTCACAAAAAAAGTAAAAGAAAAGATAAAAAAGAAAAGAATAGCGAATATATATACATACGTGTGTGTGTGTGTGTGTGTGTGTGTGTGTGTATACCTATACATACACACACACATATATAAGATGATCTCAACTAATACGATAAAAGAGAAGTTTCTGCAAAGGAAATCGTTTCACCTATGCTACACATCACGCAGACAGCAAAGAATTGTCCATACTTTCTAAACTCCCCCACGAATCTCAACTCCTAAGTACAAAACGATTCCTTCCTGTAATTTCCTGTATATTCCATTAATCTTTTCAAAACCGTTACATCCATCACGCTAATTAATAATCACAAGACTACCAATATAATGGACGTCTAGAACAAACATTAAAGCAAAGTAAAACCACAAAATGGATATCGTAAATTTTACATTAAACTAAACACATATATCGAACTACTAAAAAGTTTGAATCCAGAAGAAAAAAAAGAAAAAGAAAAACGAATAAATAACGGAACATAAAAGCAATGTAAAACCACAAAATAAATATCGTAATTTATACAATAAACTAAACACATATCGAACTACTACAGTTTGAATCCAGAAGAAAAAAAGAAGAAAAAAAAAAAACCCAATAAATAACGGAACATAAAAGCAATGTAAAACCACAAAATAGATATCGTAAATTATACAATAAACTGAACACACATATCGAACTACTAAAGTTTGAATCCAGAAGAAAAAAAAGAGAAAAAATACGAATAAATAACGGAACATAAACCGGACATCATCCTTAACGGTTGACATCCGTTAAAAATCGACTGTCATTTGTTAAAGTAAATGGCACTGGATCCATCGATAGGGTTATAAACTCGACACACGAAACATAGGATACAAAGGCACGAGTCCCTTCCAACAGTAGATATATGATAGGATACATATAGGACATGTGAAAGGATCCTTAGACAGATCCTATTTTACAAGATGAAAGGTTGGGGATTAGGAAAAAGAGATGACGAAGGAAAGGATATGAAAATGAGGGATGGAAGGATTGTGGAAATAAGGATATCCGCGATAGAGAGAGAAAAGGGGATGATATGAGAAGTATATAGAGTAGAATAGAAAAGAAGAGTAAACTAGTAAACACAAGAGACGAAATGAAAAGAAAAGAGAAAGAACGACACAGAAATAGACGTCAAAGAGCCAAGAAGAAGTCGAGGGTAAGAATGGAACAGAGCGAAGGAAAGTGGATAAAGAAAAGGGGGTCAGACAAAAAAGAAAAAAAAGAATAAAAAAAGGCATTTCGAAAACAGGAAATGGTCAACAGAAAACGAAGGGGTCACAGGAACGGAGTCTTGCCGTGATTATCCAGACATGCACTCGGAAAAGGGGAAGGGGACGAATTAAGGAATGAAAACTGGGAATGGGAATCAGGACCGGAGTGAGGGATGGGGAAGGAGAACGAATATAAGGAATGGAGAACGGGAATCAGGAATGGAGTTGGCATAGAAGAAGGAGAACGGGAATCAAGAACAGAGTTAGGGAAGGGGAAGGAGAACAGGAATCAAGAGAGGAATTAGCAAAAGGAAGGAGAACGGGAATAAGGAAAGGAATTAAATAAAGGAATCAGAAAAGGAATTAGCAAAAGGAAGAAGAACGGGAATCAGGATAGGAGTTAGCATAAAAGAAGGAAAACGTGAATAAAGAGAGGAATTAGCATAAAGGAAGAAGAACAGGAATCAAGAGAGAAATTAGCAAAAGGAAGGAGAACGAAAATCAGGAAAGGAATTAGCACAAAGGAAGAAGAACGGGAATCAGGAAAGAAATTAGCAAAAGGAAGAAGAACAGGAATCAAGAGAGGAATTAACACAAAGGAAGGAGAACGAAAATCAGAAAAGGAATTAGCAAAAGGAAGAAGAACAGGAATCAAGAGAGGAATTAGCAAAAGGAAGGAGAACGAAAATCAGAAAAGGAATTAGCACAAAGGAAGAAGAACAGGAATCAAGAGAGGAATCAACACAAAGGAAGGAGAAAGGGAATCAGAAAGAGAGTTAGCATAGAGGAAACGGAAACGGGAATGAAGAACCGTGAAGGAAAGGAGCTAAACAAATGCAACCAGATCAGGAATTGAGCGAGAACGGAAAAGAAGGGAAAATGAGAAAGAACGAGGAAGGCGAGTGAACGGCTGTAAAGAAGAGGAACGTGAGTTGAAGAAAGTGATGCTTGGGATTTAGAAAAAAATGACATTACAGAA
>BOPN01002739.1:57500-60000 GCA_017312705.2 Penaeus japonicus | reverse complement strand
ATAATTGTCCTCTCTCTCTCTCTCTCGCTCTCTCTCTCTCTCTCTCTCTCTCTCTCTCTCTCTCTCTCTCTCTCTCTATATATATATATATATATATATATATATATATATATGTGTGTGTGTGTGTGTGTGTGTGTGTGTGTGTGTGTGTGTGGCTTTCTCTCTCTTAATCTATCTATATGTTTATCAATTTATGTATACACGATATCCTTTTCCTTTTCCTCCTCCTCCTCCTATATAATCCTTTTCCTCCTCTTCCTCCTCCTATTCCTCCTCCTCCTACTATATAATCCTTTTTCTCCTCCTCCTCCTATATAATCCTTTTTCTCCTCCTCCTCCTCCTCTTCCTCCTCCTCTCTCTTCGCTCTCTCTCTCTCTATCTCTCTTTTCTCTTTCTCTTTCTCTCTCTTCATTTTCTCTCTCTTCATTTTCTCTCCCTTCATTTTCTCTTTCCTTCTTTCTCTTTCTTTCCATGTACACTTTCCTTCTTTCTCTATCTATGTATACACACCATGTATATAAGTCCATTCGAAAACAGAATATGAGTTTATCGAAAACTATGTCCGGGATGTCTGAAGAGATGGTTTAGCCTGTGAGATATATTTCTTCCACTTGTAGAAAGCCATGGTCTCAGTGGTAAGGGGGGGTGGGGTGGGGTAGGGTGGGGTGGGGGTATATACAACCTTGCATCCGTTTGAGCGTTCATGCACATCGGCAATGCTTTTTTTAAAAAAAAAAAAAAAAAAAAAAAAAAAAAAAAAAAAAAAAAAAAAAAAAAAAAAAAAAAAAACGTATTCGCTCTAGGCAATACTGTACCATCTCAATACTTCATAGACTGTTGGAGGAGCAGCACTTTTTCAATTTCAGTTCCAATTTCAGTTTCTTTCGTCAATGATAGCCCATGCTTCTTGTTCAGCATCAAAGAATTTTCCTGGAAGTTCTTGTTCTGGATGTGGCAGGTTACAGACTGTTCCCACGCTGGACCTGTTCAGTCGGCTTTTGTGTAAAGTGTGTAAATATTGTGTATGATGATTTGCATACATGTGGGAAATTTATTCGATATGTAAGATGTGGAAAATAAAAAAGAAAAGAAAAATCCGACGATTATGTATTGATTATAGTTACAAATACAGATTGCAATTTATTCCGGGTCTGGTCAAGTCATATCTATCATTTTATTTTTTATCCATAATTCTATTACCAATATGATCAGAAATTACTTTTTTCATCTACACGAAAACATATTTCGTTTTATTATTTATTTACGTATTTTTATTTATCATTACCATTTCTTTAAATGCATGCAACAAAACCTTCAGTACATGTGATTCTACAACCTAACAAAATAATTCCCGCTTATCATTCTCTAGCATGATCCCGCATTCCGATTTCAATGTATTGATTTCTCTTAATCAGTTGTTGATGGTCATCACATTTCGATTTTCTGATTTTCCTGCAATTTCCCGTGATTGCTTTTGGATTTTGGTGAATCTTCTTTATAACTTATGCCTTTCTCTTTTTTGTGTAAATGGTTGTTACTTTTTCTTTTTCTCGGTAATATTTTTTTTTGCGTGTGTATTTGCAAATATGGGTGCTTCCGTGTGCGTGTATGTTTGTTTCTTTGTTCACTTTTTTTTTTACTTGGATATCTTGTAAGCTCTAGTATTTTCTACTTTTTTAAAACTATTTTGTTATCACGTTTATTAGATAGATTGCCCTTTCTATCTATTTTATCTATCTGTATCAGGGGGCTGGCAAGCCCCCCGTGGCAGTATGCGAGCCCGAGGACCCGAAGGGTCCGAGGGTGAGGTCGTAGACGAGCCTCCGGTGCGAGGGCCGAAGGCCCGAGCACCGGAGGTGAGTTTGGTACAGTCCGAGAGTCGTAGGACAAGTTCCGGTAACTCCGCTTGCCAGCCCCCTACTATATGTTTCTGTGGATTCGCCGAATTTCAGGTAAAAATTTACCCAACTTCCCGACGTCCGAATTACTTAAAACTTAGTATTCCGTGCATTTTAGTACACAAAGACGCGACTGTCAAAATGGATTAAAAACGGCCGAGTTATTACAACCTGAAATCGCCGAAAATGAGGGTGTTCTTGTTAAAAATGGGTACGATTATATACATACAGGTAGAGGATATTTTTAGGCAAAAAGTGGGTCCTCTTTGTGATGATATATCTCGAGAAGTATAAAAGATACGCGATTTAGCAACACAGCATTGGAAAGAAGAAAGTTCAAACTTTCAAAAACTGTCCTGAAAAAACATCTGATGACGCAGTGATGACGTCATAATGACGTCACAAAATCACGAATTTCAAAATCAAACTATCCAAAAATAGACGTTTTTCAACTCAATTTTTTTATATGAAACTTTCGAGATAGGAAAAAATGATCATGCTAGCATAGAAATGAAATTTAATGTACTTTCTGAAAATGCCGTCAAAACGTTCCGGGCTTCCATGCATTGTTGAGATATTCGCGACTTTTTAAACCATTTTG
>BOPN01002739.1:40000-47500 GCA_017312705.2 Penaeus japonicus | reverse complement strand
GGGGGGGGAGTGGAGGCGGAAAAGAGTACTCCGTTTGAGTAGATATATGGTAATCTACTTTATGCTACGTAATCCCAACAATGTTCGGATTAAGTACTTTCCCACTGCTGGAAACTTGTATTTCTATAAATAATCTTTTAATGGCTAACGCGTGTGTCAAGACCCTTTATGTTAGCTGTAAAGATATAATATATACATACCTGGATAATCGATATAACACATAAATCATATCAATACAAATAAACAAACAGCCAAACAGATAGATAACCTACAACACAACCAATAAAAGAAAACTCGAAAAAGAAAAAAAGAAAAAACGAAAAAAAAAGAAAAGGAAAAACTTCCTCCCATTATTAATGCAACATCTTCTCCTCTCTCCCGTGTAAAATCTTTCCATGTAACAGTTTCTCCTTTATATTTCTCATATTCTTTTCAACCTAGACGCAATAACAGGACTATATAGCCCTCGAGTATGCTATTACATTAAAAATAATGAGCCTTTATCTAGAAGAACGGGGCCTCTATGTAATATTGGCTTTTATCCTATTAGTAATACACCATAGATGCTCATAAAGATTGGATAAGCAATAGAGAGAGACATATGGCTATATATATGGTATCTATGATGAAGCCTAAGTTAGCTAGGGGGTGGTAGTTATTTGACTTCGCATTATATAACGTTAAGATAACGTGACGTTATAACACATAACATCATGACGTGTTTGATAATGATATCTTTGGTAATTTTGATTTTGATAATAATGATGATGTTAGTAATTGTAATAATGTTAATAATGATAATGATAATCATTCAGTCATGATAATTATCTTCCTCCTTCTCATCATCATCATCACCATTATCAATTTCATTAATTACCATCATCATCATCATCATAGTAATGCTATAGTAATGATAACTATAAACATAATTATAGTATCCTCATTGATAAAAAAAATCTTAAAGATAACAATGATAACAACAACAAAAAAATAACAACGAGAGATATGAAAACACATAAAGAATAGACAATTAAAGTAATTCTTAGAAAAGTGATGATTATTTAGACAGAAAGATACTTATTTTTCCTTCTTCTTTTTTTCGAAATCGTGAACACACACACACAGGGATCACACAAAAGACACCGGTCCTTGTACACATGTGGTAAATAATGTATGTTGTGCCATCTAAGATTGCTGGGGTATGAATACAAAGGAGCGTAACTTGTTTAGTCGAGGGAGAAAGGAGGAGGAGGAGGAGGAAGAAGAGGAGGAGGAGGAGGAAGAGGAGGAGGAGGAGAGGGAGTTAGAGGAGCAGGAGGAGAGGGAGTAAGAGGAGGAGGAGGAGAGGGAGTAAGAGGATGAGGAGGAGGAGTAAGGGGGGAGGGGGAAGAAAAGGGGGGATGAAGAGGGGGGATTAAGAGGGGACAGAAGGATAGGGGAGGGGAGGAGGAGGAGGAAGAAGAGGAGGAGGAGGAGGAGAGGGAGAAGAGGAGGAGGAGGAGAGGGAGCAAGAAGAGGTGGAGGAGGAGAGGGAGTAAGAGGAGGAGGAGGAGGAGTAAGGGGGGGGAGAGGAGGATAAAAAGGGGGGATGAAGAGAGGGATTAAGAGGGGGATTAAGAAGGATAGGGAGAGGGGGAGGAGGAGGAGGAAGAGGAGGAGGAGGAGGAGGAGGAGGAGGAGGAGGTGGAGGAGGAGGAGGAGGAGGAGGTAGGAAGAGGAGGAGGGGTTGAGTTAGAGGAGGAGACTAAATAAATGGAGGAAGAAAAGGGAAGGAGGAGGAGGAGGGAGAGGAAGTGGAGGCGGAGAAAGGGAGATGAAAGAGGAGGAGGAGGAGAAGGTAGGACAGAGAAGGAGTGAGAGGGGGAGGAGAAGAGTTGAAAGAAGAGGAGGCGGAGGGGGGGTGGAGGAGATGGAGGAGGAGGAGGAGGAGGTGGAGGATGCATAGGAGGAGGAGGGGGAGATGTGGAGAACGACGAGGGGGAAAGGTGGAGGGTAGGGAGGTGAGGCGCTGGAGGAGGAGAAAGAGAAGAAAGAAAGAAAGAAAGAAAGACCGAGGAGAATAACGAGCAGGACGCAGAAGAGAAAAAGGAGGAGATAAAAGGAGAAAAAAGAAAAAAAAAAGAGAGAGAAAAAAACATATATAAGACAAAATTGAAGACAAATACAAATAAAACAAACAAACTAACAAACAAAACCCCACAAACACACACACGCAACCACCCCCACCACCACCATAACCATTACAAACAACAAACAAACAAACAAAACAACCAACAACAAAAATGAATTAAAAAAAAAAAAAAAAAAAACGAAATGCGACAACGACTTGACTATCGACATATTCCAGGATTAGCGTGCAAGAGATAGGGATTAACAAAGGCTTATCCACATTCCTCGTGAGATTCCCTCCCTCCTTCTAGTGCTCCCGTGCTTGCTTGTTCAGGATTAGACGAAAGCATTTTGTTTTTATTGTTATTATTATTATTGTTATTTTTATGTTTGTGTCTTACATTATTATAATGATAAGGATTATCGTTATCGTTGTCCATATCCTTATCGTTATCGTTATTGTTACCCTTGTTGTTATTATTATGATTGTTGTTATTATCATTATCATTATCATTATTATCATTTTCATTATTAGTATCAATATTTTCATTATCATTATCAATATCATCATCATCACAACATCATCATTATCATCATTACTATTATCATCTTCATTTTCTGTATTACTTTTATCATAATCATCATTATTACTGTTGTTAATGTTATTATCAACATCATTGTATTTACTGTTCTATCTACCTATTTATGCATCAATTATCAGACTACCAAAACCTGGCATGTCATAATTATTTTTTTCCTCTCTCTTCTTTTTTGATCCCCCCCAAAAAAAATATTCGATAATAATGATTATAGTATAGTAATAATAAAAACGTGATAATAATAGTGCTAATAATAGTGGCAACAATATCTATAGTAGTAATACTGGTAACGATGAGAATAATGAAATGATATTCATAGGAATGATAATGATGATAATAGTAATATTGATGGAAGTGATAATGATAGTAATAATACTAATACTAATACCAAAAATAATATTGATGAAAATAGTAAAGACAACGAAGCAATATATAACAATGTTTCGAGTCAGAAGCAAACAGACTTAAATATTACGAAGTTGAAAAAAATTTTAGAAAAGGAATTCAAAGACTATTTTTTTCAGCGACGTGGACCATTGCATTTCTTGAATCAAAAGTCCAAATCCTAGAGGTTAGAATATACCACCTAATTACTGTCCGCACGATGTGAGATATACGTAAAAAAAAAAAAAAATCCCACACGGCAGGAAACATAAGTTAGATTTTTTTCCCGATAATATCCCAAGTTCTACCTTAATACTGTGACGCGATTCACAGAAGAAGAAGAAGAAGAAGAGAAAACATACAAACAAGACAGAGGCAAACAGACAAAGATAGATCGAGAGAAAGAGAGATCGAGAGAGAGAGAGAGAGAGGGAGAGAAAGAAAAAGATAAAACTTTATGATAATAATCGCAAAATCTCAAACCCACGTGACGCTACCACTTGAGAACAAATTCCGCGTGTGTCTGCGAATGAGGTCACCCTTGAAGTTGGAGACCTCAGACTCAAGGGACAGGAAAAATTGTGGTTTTGTTCGTTGTTCAGAAAAAAAAAATCTTTGGGGAACTTTCCTCTAGGTCTTGAGCCCACAGGACCTCGCAAATAAAGTAGTTACCAGAAATGTAGGCCTATCCGAGGCATAGTCAGTGTGGAGAGGATATGAAAATAAACTTTTTTTTTTTTTTTTAAATAGTAATAGACGACGTAATCTTTCAGGTTTAAGGTGAAGGAAACAATATACCACGAGGGCTCAAAATATTGCATTGTACAGTATCCACACAACAAAGACTGGATACAGGAGAAGGAGTAGATAGAGAAAGACAAAAGAAACCCAAGAGTAAAAACAAAAGGCACGTGCAGTAGAGGTAAAAAACAAACGTGGAAGCAGAACAAAGGCTAGATAAAAGTAGAAGAACTAGTACAAACATCAGTTAAAACTGGAATAAAAGAAGCAAGTGAAAGGGAGTAAATAAGAGACACGTAAAAAGGTTAAATAAATGAATGAAAAGACCAATACAGAAAAAAAAAATAAAATAAAAAAAAATAAATCAAATTCAAAACAATTAAAAATTCAAAGTCAAAGCCTCCATTATGAGGAAATAAAGCACATCAGTAAACCATTATAAAGATTAAACAGAAAATATAGATATAAACACATTAATGAAAAATAAAATACGTATAAAAGAAGTATGATTTGATATCAGAAGTAGTAGAATTAACAAATACTCTGTATGTGAAAATCCATACCAGTAAAAAAATGAATAGATAAATAAATGAATAAAATAAAGAATAATGATGTATATGAATAAAGGAAACTAAACATGTGATTAAAAAATAGAGAAAGAGAGAGATAGATAGATAGATAGAGAGAGAGAGAGAGAGAGAGAGAGAGAGAGAATGATACAGACAGACAGGCAGACAAACAGACAGACAGACAAAGATAGATCGAGAATGAGAGAGAATGAGAGAAAGAAAGAGAGAGAGAGAGAGAGAGAGAGAGAGAGAGAGAGAGAGAGAGAGAGAGAGAGAGAGAAAGAAAGAGAAAGAGAAAGAAGGAAAGATAAAATGAAGTGAGAGAGAGAATGCGAAAGAGAAAAGAGAGATAGAGAGGGGGAGAGTGAATGGGAGGAGGAGGAAAAGGATTTAGAAAAATGATTAGAAAAATGTGTGTGTGTGTGTGTGTGTGAGCGCGCGCGCGCGCGATATTACCGATTCTTTTGTGTGAATTCGCCGATTTATAAAAAAAAAAAAAAAATATTCTGGAATAAACTGTAGTAATAATCCAGACATTTCCATCTTTTATTAAGAATTCAAAACTGTTTTTCCTGTCTGCTTGATGAAACAAACAGCCCCTTCAGTCATAGTCACGTCCCATTATATGCCTGTCACTTCCTATTCGTAAATCTTGAATGCTGTTGAGTTTCTTTTTTCTTTCTCTTTCGCTTTGTTTTTTGCTTGTTTTAGGCGATTTTATTGTTTTTCTTGCAAAAAGAAATAAACAATAATAGCATATGCCTTATAATTGTCCTCTCTCTCTCTCTCTCTCTCTCTCGCTCTCTCTCTCTCGTTCTCTCTCTCTCTCTCTCTCTCTCTCTCTCTCTCTCTCTCTCTCTATATATATATATATATATATATATATATATATATATATATATGTGTGTGTGTGTGTGTATGTGTGTGTATGTGTGTATGTGTGTGTGTGTGTGTGTGTGTGTGTGTGTGTGTGTGTGTGTATGTATGTGTGTGGCTTTCTCTCTCTTAATCTATCTATATGTTTATCAATTCATGTCTATCTATCTATCTGACACGGTAGTTACAAGACCAATGTTATGTAGGTATATCTGGAGTGAACCCTTTACTCTCATACTATTTCTAGTGTTTGATTATATCTTCCATGTCGATAATCTATCCAAAGATATTATCTGTTCTTCTCTTATTTTTTGAAATAAAATTTCCACTTTAAATTCCGCTTTAATCTTCTTCCTTTTCTCTTATCTCTCTCTCTCTCTTTCTTTAATTGGAGATTTGCGTCGCCTGTTTATACTGGTTAACACGCCTGACGAGTTCATATAGTATATAAATACATTGCAATATGTATAAAGAAAAAAGATAAAAAGAAAACGTGTCTGCAACTGCAAATATGGAGGTAAAAATAATCCACAATTATGTCTAGATCTGAAGATTTTTTTTTTTTTTTTTTTTAATCTCTGCAGTTTTATCCGCAACCACATTTTATGAAGAAATAAATATCCACCTATGCGTATGTGCGGGTTATGTATCTCTCTACTTACGTACATGCAAGTCTATACTATAAGAGGAACACACACACACGCTATGTATACAAGTCCTTCTATGTATACACGATATCCTTTTCCTTTCCCTCCTCCTCCTCCTATATAATCCTTTTCCTCCTCCTCTTCCTCCTCCTCCTCCCATTCGCTCTCTCTCTCTCTCTCTATCTTTTCTCTTTCTCTTTCTCTCTCTTCCTTTTCTCTCTCTTCATTTTCTCTTTCCTTCTTTCTCTTTCCTTCTTTCTCTCTCTCTTCATTTTCTCTTTCCTTCTTTCTCTATCTATGTATACACGCTATGTATATAAGTTCATACGAAAACAGAATATGAGTTTATCGAAAACTGTGTCCGGGATGTCTGAAGAGATGCTTTAGCCTGTGAGATATATTTCTTCCACTTGTAGAAAGCCATGGTCTCAGTGGTAAGGGGGGGGGGGGGGGGGGGGGGGGGGGGGGGTGGGGGTTATATACAACCTTGCATCCGTTTGAGCGTTCAGGCACTTCGGCAATGCAATTTTTTTCGTCGGAAGGAAAAAGTGTTACAGTTTCTCCTAAAAAAAAAAAAAAAAAAAAAAAAAAAAAAAAAAAAAAAAAAAAAAAAAAAAAAAAAAAAAAAAAAAAAACGTATTCGTCGAAAGTACCGCACCATCTCAATACCGACTGTTGATGAGCAGCACTTTTTCAATTTCAGTTCCAATTTCAGTTTCTTTCGTCAATGATAGCCCTTGCTTCTTGTTCAGCATCAAAGAATTTTCCTAGAAGTTCTTGTTCTGATGTGGCAGGTTACAGACTACCACGTTGACCCGTTCAGTCGGCTTTTGTGTAAAGTGTGTAAATATTGTGTATGATGATTTGCAGAGATGTGAATATTCAGATATAAGATAGAAAAATAAAAAGAAAAGAAAAACTGACGATTATGTATTGATTATAAAGCTACAAATACAGATTGCAGTTTACTCCGGGTCTGATCAAGTCATATCTATCATTTTATTTTCTATCCATAATTTTAATACTAATATGAAATGACCTTTTCATTTACACGAAAACATATTTCGTTTTATTATCTATTTACATATTTTTATTTATCATTATCAATTCTTAAAATGCATATATATATATATATATATATATATATATATATATATATATATATATATATATATATATATATATATATATATATGCATATATATATAGAGAGATAATTCCCGCTTCTCATTCTCTAGCATAATCCCACATTCTGATTTCAATGTAATGACTACCCTTAATCAACATGGTTTTCTTGCAGATTTTAATCCCTCAATGATTTCTCTTTAGTCAGTTGTTGATGGTTATCACATTTCGATTTTCTGATTTTCCTGCAATTTCCCGTGATTGCTTTTGGATTTTGGTGAATCTTCTTTATAACTTATACCTTTCTCTTTTTGTGTAAATGGTTGTTACTTTTTCTATTTCTCGGTAACCATTTTTTTGCGTGTGTATTTGCAAATATGGGTGGTATCGTGTACACATGTGTTTTATTTCTTGAGTTTATTTGTTCACTTTTTTTTTTACTTGGATATC
>BOPN01002739.1:27500-30000 GCA_017312705.2 Penaeus japonicus | reverse complement strand
AGGGAGCAAGAAGAGGTGGAGGAGGGAGGAGGAAGGGAAGGAGGAGGAGGGAGGAGAGGTAAAGAGGAAGGGAGGTAAGGGGGGAGGGGGGGATAAGGGGGGATGAAGAGGGGGATTAAGAGGGGGTTAAGAGGATAGGGAGAGGGGAGGAGGAGTGGGAGGAAGAAGAGGAGGAGGAGGAGGAGAGGGAGTAAGAGGAGGAGGAGGAGAGGGAGCAAGAAGAGGTGGAGGAGGGAGAGGGAGTAAGAGGAGGGGAGGGGAGGAGTAGGGGGAGAGGGGGATAAAAGGGGGTGAAGAGAGGGATTAGAGAGGATTAAGAAGGATAGGGAGAGGGGGGAGGAGGAGGAGGAGGAGGAGGAAGAGGGAGGAGAAGGAGGAGGAGGAGGTGGAGGAGGAGGGAGGAGGAGGAGTAGTAGGAAGAGGAGGAGGGGTTGAGTTAGGAGGAGACTAAGAAATAGGTGGAGGAAGAAAAGGGGAGAAGGAGGGGAGGAGGGAGGGAGGGGGAGGTGGAGGGCGGAGAAAGGAGATGAGAAGGAGGAGGAGGAGAAGGTAGGACAGAGAAGGAGTGAGAGGGGGAGGAGAAGAGTTGAAAGAAGAGGAGGCGGAGGGGGGGTGGAGGAGATGGAGGAGGAGGAGGAGGTGGAGGATGCATAGGAGGAGGGAGGGGGAGATGTGGAGAACGACGAGGGGAAAGGTGGAGGTAGGGAGGTGAGAGGCGTGGAGGAGGAGAAAGAGAAGAAAGAAAGAAAGAAAGAAAGACCGAGGAGAATAACGAGCAGGAGGCAGAAGAGAAAAAGGAGGAGATAAAAGGAGAAAAAAAAAAAAAAAAAGAGAGAGAAAAAAACATATATAAGACAAAATTGAAGACAAATACAAATAAAACAAACAAACTAACAAACAAAACCCCACAAACATAACCGCCCCCACCACCACCATAACCATTACAAACAACAAACAAACAAACAAAACAACCAACAACAAAAATGAATAAAAAAAAACAACAAAACGAAATGCGACAACGACTTGACTATCGACATATTCCAGGATTAGCGTGCAAGAGATAGGGATTAACAAAGGCTTATCCACATTCCTCGTGAGATTCTCTCCCTCCTTCTAGTGCTCCCGTGCTTGCTTGTTCAGGATTAGATGAAAGCATTTTGTTTTTATTGTTATTATTGTTATTATTATGTTTCTGTCTTACATTATTATAATGATAAGGATTATTGTTATCGTTGTCCATATCCTTATCGTTATTGTTACCCTTGTTGTTATCATTATGATTGTTGTTATTATCATTAGCATTAGCATTATTATAATTTTCATTATTATCATCCCCAATATGATCATTATCATCATCATCATCATCATAATCATTATCCTTACTATCATTATTATCATCATTTCCTGTATTTTTATTATCATTATCATTATTACTGTTATTATCAACATCATTGTATTTACTGTTCTATCTACCTACCAAAACCTGGATGTCATAATTAAAGTTTTCCTCTCTCTTCTTTTTTGATCCGAAAGAAATCTATTCGATAATAATGACCGAAGTATAATGATAATAAAGATGTGGTAATGATAATGATTACAATAATGGCAATAATTATTATAGTAGTAATACTGGCAGTGATAATGATAGTAATAATACTAATACTAATAATAGAAATGATATTGATGATAATAGTAACAACGTTTCGAGGCAGAACCAAACAGACTTAAATTTACAAAGTTAATAATGAAAAAGAAAAGAGAAAAAAAGAAGAAAAAAAAAAGGAAAAAAAAACTGAAAAAATAAAAAAAAGAAAAAAAAGAAAGAAAGATGAAATAAAGAAAAGAAAAGAAAAACAAAATCAAACAACCTTACACAGAACCCCAAAAATCTCGAAAAACCACGAAAACCCAAAGAAGATTAAACACAGCCAAATAACCCAAGAATGCGTAAACGGAAAGCAATAAAAAGCCTAAAAGGATACACTTCCCAAAGACAAAGTCGTGAGGGAATCGCAGGCGCTGGGAGTTCCATCCAAGGAAAGTAACTCACGGCGCCAGCCACTCAAAGGAGATTTCTCTCTTTCACGAACGAGGAGCGGCCGGGTAGAGGCTGTGTTAGGGGAGACTTATTTATATGTTGAGTGTGTTTTGGGATGGATAAGGATGTAGAATGTATGTATGTATGTGTGTATGTGTGTGTGTGTATGTATGTATGTATGTATGTATGTATATATATATATATATATATATATATATATATATATATATATATATATATATATATATATATACGTATATATATATGTATACATATATATATATACATATATATATATATATATATATATATATATATATAATAGATGGATAGATAGATATATATAATATAATACATATATATATATATATATATATATATATATATATATATATATATATATATATATATCCGGATCGATCATTCATTCTAAACGCTTGGATGTATTATACTAACGGTCAC
>BOPN01002739.1:17500-20000 GCA_017312705.2 Penaeus japonicus | reverse complement strand
ATTCCATTCCTAATTCATTGCTTTGATCAGCGCTCTTGCAGATTTTTTTTTTTTATACACATGTGAGAGAGAGAGAGAGAGAGAGAGAGAGAGAGAGAGAGAGAGAGAGAGAGAGAGAGAGAGGGAGAGCGAGAGAGAGAGAGAGAAAGAGAGAGAGAGACAGGATGAGAGTGAGAGCGAGAAAGCGGGAGCGCGAGAGATAGAGAAATAGAGGGAGAGGGAGAGGGAGCGAGAGAGAGAGAGAGAGAGCGAGAGAGAGAGCGAGAGAGAGAGAAAGAGCGAGAGCAAGAGCGAGAGCAATGAAATACAATATGATGGAGAATTCACCGATATATTACTGTCAAACCTTTCTCATATATCCCATTAATTTCATCTGAGAACAATTATGATTCATCATTCACTAAGCTAATGAACCGGAGGTAGATGTCATGCGGGATGCATTCTTAGGAATATACTAATGGTAGATAAAATAGGCCATTGATCGAGATTGATCTAGTCTTAATATTTTAGATGCATGTACATGGCATTTCGATTTAATCTAATGAATTATTTATCCATATGAGTATGCCATTATAAATGAAATGGAAATGGACATTTGGTTGCTAATAGTCTAAAGCAGAATGTTATTTCTCTAATGTTCTATTCACTTGAAGGTGATGAGCAGTTCCTTTGTATTTTGCCAAATTCTATTTTATTTCATTTTTTTATTTATTTTTTTAAATTATTATTATTATTATTATTATTATCTTATTATCATCATTATTTTTTTTTTTATAGAAATTACCAACTCCCATCAACAATTAATTACACTTTGATGAATAGATCTGCCAAAATATCCCGTGATATCACTAGGCTATAGAGCGACACTGCTACTTCGTCGACGTGGTATGTGTTGCTATTTAATCAAATGTGGCTGATTTTTTTGGACGAATTTCTTTCTTCAGATGATAATACAAGAGACTGAGGCACAACAGAGCAAGTTTAGAGCGGAATCCTAGCAGCTTTAGCTAGAAACTTCAGATGATCCAGCAGTAGAAAAGTGAGCCAGTCTGACCAGATGAGAGAGAGAAAGAGAGAGAAAAACAAAAACAAATGAATAAGTAAAGGAAGGAAGGGAAGAGAAAGTGTAAATGAATGGATGAGAAATAAAGAGAGAGAGAGAGAGAGAGGACTAAAATAAAACAAGAGAGGTTGTCCCGAAAATCAAATTTGTTTTGTGACGGCTGAATGTCGTCTAGATTCAATTCTTTTATATATTGAATTTATTATGTGATACTAAAACTAAATTTTGGCAAAATAAAGAATCGATTCTGGAAAACATCTTCGAAACATTACGAATTGCTCTTCCTATTTTGCTGAGATCAATTAGATACCTTGCTCGTTCAACGTGGCCAGTGCTGTTTTTAGTAGCTCACTGCTGTAACTTTGCTGCATTAAAGGCAAAGATAAAAGGGAAACCGGGTGAAGCTTCCGTGGACACCCATCAGGAATGCCGTCATTTTATAGTCGCTGATAGCTTCCTAGTAATATTTATAGTATATCATAAGTCTTCTTTGTAAGGTCTTGATGCCTCTTGTAATTCTGCCTGAGGTACACCGATCGAGCCAGGGAAGAAGAGGAAAACTTTTTTCCTGTTATGGAGAAGCACATCTTATAAGATACTTGATGAGTTGTTAGTATAGAGGCACCACTTGCTCGGGTTATATAGGTAATTCCGATTGCCACTGACTCCTTACTCTCACGCTTTCATGTCGCAAGCACCCCTGTTTGAGATTTTCTGAGATGAAAGGAAATTTGAAAGTATAACGTAGGTCACGTAAACAAAATTTATACAGAAGATAGACCTTTTCCATTTATTGTATAAAAGCGATTAGAAAATATTATGTTTTGTCCAGGAAGAAGAAAAAGTTTTAAAAAATTGTTATATAGTGGGCATTCTTATGTTTAATGAAAATTTAAGTTTGGCGAGCGAGCGGTCGATCAGACTTTGGTACAATTGATTCATATTCGTTTAAAAGTATGCTTTTAAACAATCAGTTGGCTCCACCGGCCAGTAACGACGATTTTAGCAGTTGTGTATTTTTTAAATCATATTGGATTCTAAATAACTTATGTTGTTGCTAGCTTTAAATTACATTTCAGTATAAAGTCATTTCCACTCATTGGTATGGAAATACTAACAAAAGGAAGTTTGTTCGGTGGTTTTAAGTGGTTCAAGATGGTTATAGTCTTTCGTTGGTAATACTTGATATCAGCCAAATACAAAACGTAAAACGATACGTATTTCGTTAGAACATTCAGTTAATAAAAACGAAATACTAATTCACTTTTAAAGGAGGGATTCTGCAGGTGATGTGTTAATGGAATGATTTAATCCAGATGCAAATAATGAACTTCATGGGTGATATATCAAGCACATTATTTGGAGTCTTGAGTTATAGAATATGAAGATGAAATATTTGTGCGGTTTCAGGGAGAAATGATCAGGTATATATATATA
>BOPN01002739.1:10000-15000 GCA_017312705.2 Penaeus japonicus | reverse complement strand
CTCTCTTTCCCTCCTTTCTGCCTCCCCCCTTCTCACTTTCCCTCCTCTCCTCCTCCTTCTCTCTTTCCCTCCTCTCTGCCTCCCCCTCCTCTCCTCCTCCTTCCTCTCTCTCCCTCCCCCTCCTCACTCTCCCTCCTCTCTGCCTCCCCCTCCTCCTCACTCTCTCTTGCCTCCTCCTCTTCCTCCCGTTCCCTCCTCTCCTCCTCCTTCTCTCTTTCCCTCCTCTCTGCCTCCCCCTCCTCCTCACTTTCCCTCCTCTCTTCCTCCTTCTCTCTCTCCTTCCTCCTCCTCCTCCTCCCTCTCCCTCCCCATCCTCCTCCCTCTCCCTCCTCTCTGCCTCCTCCTCCTCCTCCTCCCCCTCCCCCCCTCTCTGCCTCCTCCTCCCCCTCCTCTCCCTCCTCCTCCTCCCCCCTTTTCCCACTCCCTGCCTCCTCTTCCCACCCTCTTTCCTCAGAAGGATCACAACTAACAGCTCATTCATCTTGTTAGTGTTAAAAGATTCATAAATCTTCGTCACTCAAAACTTAGCGAATGCAACAATACATCACCTCGTGGAATAATGTTTTTAGATGCTTTTTTCACCCTTTTTTTGCAGTGCATTCTTTTATTTTCTTGTTGCGATTATGATTATGGGGTTAGATGTATATGGATATTTATGATTGTTGAAGTGATATTATCATTATTATCATGATGATGATTGTGGTGATCTTGCTGTTGATATTATTATCATCATTATCGATATACTTTTTTTATTGCTAGTACGACTATTAATATTATTTTTTATTACTACTACTACTTTTACTTTTATCATTATCATTATATCATCATTATTATTTTTATTTTTATTATCATGATTATTATCAACATGATTAATAGTATTACTATTTTTTATCATTATTATCATCATCTTTATTACTCTTATTACTATAATTATTATCATCATTATTGTTGTTGTTCTTATTTTGTTGTTGTCATTACATTTGTTATCATTATCAATACTGTTATCATTATCATTGCTGTTATCATTATTATCATTGTTGTCATAATGAATGTTATTATCATCATTATTACTGTCATCATTACTATCATCATATTAACCTTATTGCTGAATAAGCACAATATTCCCATTATTGTTGAATTAGCAATCATGATGGCACCATAAACACATAAAGTCAACCTTTAATCTTTGCAATATCCTTGATATTAACATCTGCTTTCATCATGCCAGAGTCGACATATATTGATGCTGTACACTTTACTATTTGCTAATCACTGATTCCTCTCTCCCAAGCCAAGCTCATTCCATTAAATCATAGTTAATTGCAGATGAAAGATTAAATATACTTCGTACATATATATTTTTTTCTTCTCGCTAACATGGTGCGGTTCCCTAGTTTACATTCTATATATGCATATCCATGCTGAGGGATTCTCTTTTCTGAGCCTAGATTCTGGGTTTAGCTTTGATTTCATGCATTACTGTTTTTTTTTTTCCTATGTGTGTTCTTGTTCTGTTTATTTATTTGATTTGTTTGTTGGGATCAACATAGAGAAAAAAAAATATCTTGATATATATCTTGAAAAAATATATATATATCTTGACATGAATATATATCTTGATGCAAATTATTTTGTGCATAGGCCTTTTCAAGATTAAGGGATTATGTTAGTTGGGGTGTGTCTCATTAATCGCATAAGGAGGATTTGTACTGCATAAATATTTTACTTTACTCGTACAGAGATGTGTAGGTAAATATACATATGTGTAAATACACAACTACACAGGCACTCAAGCACACAAACACACACACACACACACACACACACACACACACACGCACACAAACACACACACACACACACACACACGGGCGCACACACACACGCACACAAACACACACACACACACAGACGCACACACACACACAAACACAACACAAAAAACACACACTCTTTTTTTCTCCTGTGAGACTACCTGCATGTAATGATAAAATATTTTAATCCCTTTCAACAGAACAAAGATTTACTTAATGTTCAAATGAACAAAAAATAATCATATATCACCTAGTGTAAATGCCACCAAAACAACTCTGAACATTATATTCGAATACCTTCTCGAAGATTCTTTTAACCAAGGGATAATTAGACACCCCAAGGCCTACAGGCAAACGACACTGCACGCAAAACCATTGCATTTGATCCTAATTATAACGACAACAGTTTCCCGGATGTCATCACACATATCACCCTGCCTGGCGTTTCATCATACACTTCCCTCAATTGCGAACACGTTTGTACATGTCTTTATCCAAACAGGTATTCTAATTCCTGCCCATGATACTAATGATAGCAATGGCAGCTGTAATGGCATTGGTAGTAATTATGTTAACGGTGTTATATATTGCTTGATAATGCAGGGAAAGTGATTAGATAGATGGTGATATATAATTGCAACTATTGTTTCGTCTATCAACTGCCCTGGGTACGTGTCTGTCATTAGGGAGACTAGGTCTTTTAATTATGTTTGTGACTGCGCCCTCTATCATTAATTAACAAATGGATGACATGGTTGAACTGTGAATAAAAGCATCCGTGTTATAAGAATTTAAATAGATATTTAATTTTGAGAATGATGATTTAAAAAGCAGAGAATATAATCTTTTCAATGTGAGATGACTTATGCATGTTTATATCACTGTCCATGATTTTGATTTCCATTATTTTTATTATCAAGTCAAGAGGTAATGTCCGATTGAAGAGATGTGGAATTATACATTCACGTATTGAATTGCTTTCGCTACACCCCTTTTACTCCTCCTAGAAGTTGATATAAAATTCTGCTTATTTACTCATGATATCATTAACAAACACAACTGTTTGTGTGCGTGGTTATGTGTTTATGTGTGTGTGTGTGTGTGTGTGTGTGTGTATGTACATCTATCTATCTATTGCTATAGATAGGTATACATAGGTATACATAAATAGATATCTGTCGCTATTCCTATTATTGTTACATTCATCATTGTTGTTACTACTGTCATGATTATTATCATTATATTACAGTTTTTGATCTATTTTCATCATTATTAATCCTATTGTTATCAATATCGATATTTCTCCTATTATTACCATCATCATAGTCATTATCATTACCACCATCATCATTGTCAGAACAGGAATATATATCAAATCATATATACAGTTACAATAGGTATTTCATCATCGTAATCTAAATTTAAGTGAGGTAATAGGCCTATATGACCTAATAGCTTATTTGAGTGACAACAAAGTTAAACGTCAAAAGAGAACATAAAGTTCAAGCTTGCAATAACCATTTAAACATATTCAATGAATTTATTAATACCAAATACACAAATACTTTGATGATTATTCCGAACATATTTTTTCCTATCATATATATATTTTTTTTTATCAATGTGTTTCATGTTGGTGATGTCAAGAGATACAGAATATTATCTTTTATGATGCATGCTTTAAAATGTCTATGATGATAGTGGTGCTCATTCCGATATTGATGAATGCGGTCAAACGCCATTATGATGATGATAGTGGTGATAATGATGGTGATGATGATGATGATGATGATGGTGAGGGTGCTGATGATGGTGATGATGATGATGATGGTGATGGTGCTGATGATGGTGATGATGATGATGATGGTGATGATGATGATGGTGAGGGTGCTGATGATGGTGATGATGATGATGATGATGATGGTAGTGATGATGGTGATGGTGATGATGATGATGATGATGGTGATGGTGATGATGGCGATGGTGATGAAGATGATGATGGTGGTGGTGATGATGATGATGGTGGTGGTGATGATGGTGATGGTGATGATGGTGATAATGAAGATGATTTGCAGGAGGAAAAGGAGGAGAAGAAGAGAAGGAGGAGGAGGAGTGAAATGAAGTAGAACTAAAACTAACAAAAATAAGAAAATAAAATAAAATAAATAAATGAATAAAAATCATAGCAATCATAACCTCAAGAGCAATAAATCATAACCACAATCTAATAATTCTCCCATGAGATGGCGACCGAGAACTGATAGACAGGACGAGTAGAAAACATACAAGAATGTGTCTGATAGATAAATTCTCTGGGTGTGATTGGTATTTACAAGGGGATTACGATAGTGATACTTGAAATAATATATCTTATATCAAGATAATGGTAGCTGATACAAATGAAATGTAATTATCATAGTAACAATAGTGTCATGATGACGATAATAATGTTAAAAGATAGTGATAGGTTATTTTTAGGTTATAATTTAGATAGATCATTTAAGATTGTCTATTCAAGAGTACGAGTATATTTCTCCGTAGGATTATGAGGTCATGTATTCCGCCATGCCCTAATACAGTCATGTGTACGTATGAAAAAAGAGACACACACTCAATGTAAAGATAAATGTGTGTGCCTGTGTAGATAGTTTGATAGATAGAGAGAAAGTAGATGGGGAGGAAGGAGAGGAGGAAGAAGAGAAAAGTGAAGAGGAGGGAGGGGGAAGAAAATTGATGGGGAAGGAGAGGAGGAGGAGGAGGAGAACTGCGGGTAGGAAGGGGAGGAAGAGGAGGAGGAAGAGGAAGAGAATGGCGGCTAGGAAGGAAGGGAAGAGGAGGAGGAGGAGGAAGAGAATTGCGAGTAGGAAGGGGAGGAGGAAGAGAAGGAGGAAGAGAAATATAATAGACTCACAATTACACACAAGCACATCTATGCGTGTTCGAATTCACAAGCACCTACATGCCTTTATGAATTCGGTAACTGAAAGGATTCAATAATAACAAAAAAAAAACTTTCACTTCGTCCAAAACAAACGCAGTAAATTAAGTTCAACGAATTCTTTAGATTAGTTTTGGAAGGAGTCGATTATAAATCCTTCTTAGGAATAACTTTGACCATCAAGACGCATGATAATTATTATATTCAATGAGTGAGAAGTACTTTCGTCCTTTACTACTCAAATTTGA
>BOPN01002739.1:0-5000 GCA_017312705.2 Penaeus japonicus | reverse complement strand
AAGAGAAGAAGGGGAATAATAAAACGGGTGGCGGGGAAGGGGAGCGCTACGCAAGGGATGATGAACGGGTCTGCTCGCACGGAATCTTTATGGGAGAAATATCTGGAGTGTTCGTGGCTTCCAGATCTTGGCAACGTGATGATGGGTGGGACTGGAATGCAGATTCATCCGAGTTGCGTTTTAGTTGCACGGTGTTCGTTTTTTTTTATTTTATTTTATTTTTTTTTGATTTTTTCTTAGTTTTGCTTTGATTGTTTTCTTCTTAGTTTTGCTTTGATTTTTTTTTCTTAGTTTTGCTTTGATTTTTTTTTCTTTTTTAGTTTTGCTTTGATTTTTTTTCTTAGTTTTGCTTTGATTTTTTTTTCTTAGTTTTGCTTTGATTTTTTTCTTAGTTTTTTTACTTTGATTATTTGCTTGTTGTATGGGATGGATGGAATTTTAAAAATATTTTTATATATTTATTTGTTCATTTACCTATTCATCTATTTTGTTTATTCATTCATTTACCTATTTACTTATTTATTTGTTTATTCCTTTGCTTATCTATTTGTTTATTTACTTATTCATTAATATACATATATATCCATTCATTCAAATATTCAACAAAAATGATGATGACGATGATGTTGAAGATGAATATGATGATGATGATGTGATGATGATGATGATGTAATGATGATGATGATTATGGTGATAATGATTATTATGGTGGTGATGATGATGATGATGATGATAATGATAATGAAGATGATGAAGATGATGATAATGATGATGAAGAAGATGATGATGACCTTACACGTTACGCAATAATGATGATAATGCACTTTAGCCTTACACCTTACACAATGTGGTAAGGTCACGAAGTGGGTCACATCTAACAATATGAGGTCAATGTGATATTGAAAATCAAGCAGTTTATTTCAGTTTGGTTTATCTTTATCCTTAGTTATTTTTCCTTTAATTTTTGTTTACCCTTACAAATCACTGGTTCAATTTAGTATATGTGTTTGGTATATCATTTAAAGATGAATTTATTTAAGTTTATAAAACAATGTTATGCACAATAATGTTTCTCTGATCAAGTTTATATCAGAAGAAAAACAGTCTTTCAAAATACTTTTTTCTAATACCTAGCCAATTAAAATTATTTGCAATACATTAATACAAAATTCTTCCTGCACACATATCTGAGTACTATGCGGTATGTTGACAAAGCATGGATATATGTGGGCCATGAGATAAACCAAAGAAAGAGTATTAGATATATTATGAGCGGCTATCTATTGATGTTATTGTATCTGTAACAAATAATGATAACCACATATCAGTTCTATATCTTATATGTCATTACTCACAAGTATTTAACTTCCTTTCCTAACAAAACATGATATGTACCACGTATAAAAATGCCGTAGTCTGTATTAAAAATGGAACAGGTGTTCTAGCAACGGTTTATTTCAGTTTGGTTTATCCTTATCCTTAGTTTAATCTTACAAATCTTTAGTTCAATTTAGTATATGTGTTTGGTATATCCTTTAAACATGAATTTATTTGTGGTTTATCCTTACGTAACATTAATCTATTTAAATTTATTTATGGTTCATCCTTATAAAACAATATTATGCAGAATAATGTTTCTCTGATAAAGTTTATATCAGAAGAATCCAAGTCTTTCAAAATACTTTTTTCTAATACCTAGCCAATTAAAATTATTTGCAATACATTAATACAGAAATTCTTCCTGCACACATATCTGAGTAGTTTAACTATGCGGTATGTTTATGTTGACAAAGCATGAATATATGTGGTCAATGAAATAATCCAGAGAAAGAATATGAGTTACATTATGAGCGGTTATCTATTGATGTTATTATATCTGTAACAAATAATGATAACCACATATCAGTTCTATAACTCATATCATAACTCAAAAGTATTTAACTTCCTTTCCTATCAAAACATGATATGTACCACGTATAAAAATGCCGTAGTCTGTATTAAAAATGGAACAGGTGTTCTAGCAAGGGAAGGTGAAACTGACGATGCCCCCTTACAGAACAACTGGACATTATTACATTAGACTTGCAAATTGAGTTGTCTAAGTTAATAACAGGAAGTTGCCTCTACAGGTAGTTGATGTGCCTCTCAAACCGAACTTTCAGCTTGTTCAAGGACAGAAGGGCGAAAGAAAAACCTGTGTTTTTTTTTCAGATTAACACAAAGAGAACTTTCTCGCTTCTTTTGTCTTCGTGGAAGTTGAGGGAATGGATAGTTCGAGTTTAGGTTTCTCTTTAGATGGGTTAATGTCGCATTGTACTTTATATATACTTGACTATGCTTAGAATACAGGATAAAACACACACACACACATACACACACACACACACAAACACACACACTAACACTAACACACACACACACACACACACACACATACTCCCTCTCTCTATTTCTCTGTCTCTCTCTCTCTCTCTCTCTTTCGTTTTCCTTCTGTCTGCTTCTCTCTCTCTTTCGTTTTCCTTCTGTCTGCTTCTCTCTCTCTTTCGTTTTCCTTCTGTCTGCTTCTCTCTCTCTCTCTCTCTCTTTCTACCCCCACCCCCACCCCCATCACCATGTAGCTACATCAACAACAGAACTATCACAAATAAATATCAAACTCAACCAAACCGTATTTAATGAACCACATAACATAAGCAAAGTAGCAACAAACACAAGCCCAATTGCAATAGCGAATCCTGCCTTTGCAGAAGCACCCTGGAATTCAAGTTGGACGCATCTGTGCTTTAAGAGAATTCCAGTGGGCCTTAGATTCCAGTAGACGACAACAATAGTGCTTGGGCGCTGTGTTGGGTGAGCGGAGACGATACTGCAGATAACAAGCTTATCCAAACTGGTCAAGGGAATCCTGGACAGACAGATAGGGCTGGAGAAGCGATGGCAAGCACAACACCAGAAACTCGTCTGCTTGCACAAGACTGGTGCCAAAAGGGATATTTTTTTACTATGGCGCTTCAGTTGTTTCATTTTCTTGGTTTCTTTTCTGTTAGGTTTGTTTTAGGTATAAGTGGAGAGAAAGAGAGAGAGAGAGAGAGAGAGAGAGAGAGAGAGAGAGAGAGAGAGAGAGAACGAGAGAGAGAGAGAGAACGAGAGAGAGAGAGAACGAGAGAGAGAGAGAAGAGAGAGATACAGAGTGAGAGAGAGAGAGAGAGAGAGAGAGAGAGAAGAGAGAGAGAGAGAGAGAGAGAGAGAGAGAGAGAGAGAGAGAGAGAGAGAGAGAGAGAGAGAGAGAGAGAGAGGAGAGAGATACAGAGAGAGAACAAAAGAGAGAAAAAAAAACAAAATAACATCGAATACCCATGCAACTAACAAAGCACAATTATCCTTGACAGATATTAACTCAACTAACAACAACTTAATAATTACTGCTATCCGTTATCCAAGTTTCGCTCTATAGTCATGTAACAACTATCACATTTATCTAGGCTGCAGAATGGACAAATGCACTGGTCTCAGGAATTGAGCATTCTGAATAGTCATCCCCAGATCTCAATCTAAAGAATGAAAAAAAAGGAAAATTTCTACAAGATTGCATATCTTATAGATTATTGTTAATTACTGTCTCAGATCACTAACATTTCCAGATCAATTACTTGACTCCACGTAAACCAGGTGATACAAATGAAGACAAGAATTTTCAGGGAATGTAAAATTTAAAAGCCATTACTCTTTGTTATACTGTTATACCAGTAGACTCACAAAATTATACCCCAGTGGTTTGGTTAAAAAAAAAAAAAAAGTTCTTATCTTGTTCCACTGGCGTATATAAATTATAAAAGATCTATGAAGATCTATATCCTTGCAGCAGGCATAGATCTTCATACAATTTCAGCCATAAATTAATTCTTGAAGAAGAAGAGAACTAATGGGTTTCAACCTTGGACCGGCTTTATTTACTCTATGTCAAATACCAATGACTTGTTTGGAAATGATGTTTGTGTAAGTTACAATACTTTGTATAGCTTTGGTGTTATTTTGGACACCATGCCTATCTATCAGCTAACTATGCACTGAAGAACTTAAACTAGAGAGTGATGTTACAAACTTCACTAAAAAAAAGTCCTTACACAGTCCATAACAAGAATAATAATTTTCTTCTACAAAATGGTAACCAGCAGATAACCAAAGAACCTTCAATAAAACTCTAGATATAATGGTAGATAACAGCTGGAGACTGCATATCCAAAGTATTCCGAACTTAGCTAGAGAATGCAAAGTTTAGGTATTCGGGGAAGAGTAAATAAGCAACGTGGTATTTAGTATCAAAGACTTACTTTAACTGCAAATGCATTAAGGTGGTTATGCTTTAATTTAGTCTTTGTTCGTGTTATTCACGGCCAGGTAGTAGGGCTGCATCTAGTTATTCATTCATTGATTTAGTAAAGGTGTTAGTGTAATATTATTGTATCATAATTTCGATGTATTGTTTTTATTGTCAAATGAGTTTGGTCAAATAATATTTGGATAAAAAAAAAAAATCTAAATCCCTCCTGCCTCACTCTCCCTCTCTACTCTTCCCCCCTTTCTTCTTCTTCTATTTCTTTTTCTTCTCCTTCTCCTTCTCCTTCTTCTTCTTTTTATTTTCCTTCTCCTTCTCCTATTTTTTCCTTCTCCTCGTTCTCCTTCTTCTTCTTCTTCTTCTTTTCTTTTTCTTCTTCTCCATCTCCTTTAGATTTTTTTTAGATCGTTCCTCCTCTACCTCCACACCTCCACCTCCTCCACCTCCTCCTCTTCCTCCTCTTCTACCACCTCCTCCTCCTCCTCTTCCTCTTACCCATCCTCCTCCTCCTCCTCCTCCTCCTCCACCTCCTGAGTGCCGAGGCTTCACCAAGTTCAAACGTCACTCATAAAGGCATCTGACCAGCACTTAATTACGAGCGACAAGCCACATGACAGTGAAAGGGGTGGAGAGAGAAGGGGGAGAGAGAGAGAGAGAGAGAGAG
>BOPN01002738.1:190934-193332 GCA_017312705.2 Penaeus japonicus | reverse complement strand
TTTGTATGTATATATATATATATGTATATATATACATACATACAAACAAACAAACAGACTGACAGAGAGAACAAAAGTGAGATAGAGTACGTGAGGGAGATGATAAAGATGTGGATTTAATTAAGGTCAAGCTTTACAAACAACAGTTATGATTACCATGATGATATTCTATCCTATTTATCATTATTAATTTTATCTAAGGTTAAGATAATATTACCACTAAGAAAAAGTAATTGCATCAATTAACAGTAAATATGATATTGATAATTACGAAAACCAAACTAAAGAAGTAATAATGGTGATGATTGCAATGATAAAAATTATGGTAATTATAATGATTATGATAAATTACCAATTATAGTGATGATTATAACAATGGCAATCATTATCATTATCATAGTCATTGTTATTATTAGTATCATTGTTATCAGTAGTACCATTATTACTATTAACATTATTATCATCATCATTATCAGTATCTTTTTTATCACTATTGCCATTACTATTATAATTATCATTATGATAATTATGATCATTGTTATTACAATCATTATCATCACAATCATTATTGTTATTATCATTGTTATTGTAATTGTTATTGATACTATCATCATTATTGTCATTATTATTATCATTATCATAATCCTCATTATCATCATCATTATGATTATCATTATCATCATTATCATCATAATTATCGTCATCATCATCAGTATTTTCATATCATATCATAATTGTCATTATCATCATTACATTGATAATCAATATCATTATTGTTATTGTTTTCTTTGATATCATTATTATCACTATTACTCTTAATTTTCATTTCCGTTATCATTACTATCATCATGATCATTATTGTCATTACTGAAGGTATTATTTTCGGCAATTTTATCATTATTAGTATCATTGTTGTCCTTTTCCTTACTACTTTAATTGCTCTCATCATTTTATCATGATCATTATTGTCGTTACTATTCTTACCATCCTTATCATTATTATTCACCTTATCATTATCATTATCATCATTATCATTAATAGCATCCGTTGCAGTAGTAGTAGTAGGAACGTTTGTTCTAGTATAAGCATCACTGTAATCATCATTATTATCATCATCATTATCATTATTTGAATCATCATTATTATCATCACTGTCAATGTCACAATTAATGTATATCCATGATTCATCCTTTTTAATACGTACATACGTCAGCATATACAATGAACCTAAACATTATCATAGTTACATATATGAGAAGAGACAAATTAGTCGCAATATTGCAACTTGATGTGTTTAGAGGATCAACGGCACCAGAGGAAGGTCAAAGTGTGTCACTGGGTTCACGGAGGTCATCACTGCATGTGACTACGTTAAAATCATCTTAATAATTAGTTCAAAGTTCTACGCACTTTGTAAGTGGCTTTGCTTTTCGGAACAGATTAAGTTTTTTGGAGATTTTTAGCAATGATGGTTATGATAATGATTATGATTATCAATATAACAATGATGATGATAGTATTTGGAGGATTTTAGTAATGATGGTTATGATGTAATGATGGTTATGATGATGATTATGATTATTTGGAGCATTTTAGTACTGATGATTATGATGATGATTATGATTAGCAATATAACAATGATGATGACGATAGTAATGATAATAACCATTACGATAAAAGTGATAATAATATTGATGTTGATAATAGTAATAATTGTAGTGGTAATAGCATAATGATCATAATATAAATTACAATCGTGGGTGGAGGATTCTGTTGATCATTATGAAAAGGATAATTGTGCAGCTAATAATTAAGCACTTAAGTTCAAATGTAATCATTCAAATTTTAGTTGTGTTCCCACGACGTCCCCAACCGTTCTTAAGACATTATAGCCTTTTCTCTATTCTTCCTTGGTCAACCAGGCATAATTCTAATCTTCAATTTTCTCTCTCCTTTCATAATCAAAATATTCTCTATTTACACTCACTGTAATTCTTCTCTTATTCCACCTTCTTCTCTTTCTTCTCCCCAAACTCAATCTATTTTGATTCTCCTTCCTTCATTCGCCAGTGACAGATATGGAGCTCATGGCAATGAAGTGTTGATATGCAATATCCTTCACTGACTTTGCCTGTGATTGAATTTATGTTTACTACATATCGTGCGATTCAACCGTGATGCATCTTATGATTAATGTGTCTGTGATGGAGATTATACGGACGGCTGGTGCGTTGAGAAAGATGGCTGACTGCGACTCTGCTTGCATTGCGTGGGGTTGTTCTATCTTAAAGAGAGAGAGAGAGAGACGAATAAATGAGTGAGTTAGAGAGAGAGAGAGAGAAAGAGAAAGGGAGATAGACGAAGATATGAGTGAGTTAGAGAGAGAGAGAGAGAAAGG
>BOPN01002738.1:170934-185934 GCA_017312705.2 Penaeus japonicus | reverse complement strand
CTCTCTCTCTCTCTCTCTCTCTCTCTCTCTCTCTCTCTCTCTCTCTCTCTCTCTCTCTCTCTCTCTCACTCATCCTCTCTCTCTCTCATTCTCTCTCTCTTTCTCTCTCTTCTTATCTCTGTCTCTGACTCTCTCTCTCTCTCTCTCTCTCTCTCTCTCTCTCTCTCTCTCTCTCTCTCTCTCTCTCTCTCCTTTCTCTCTCTCTCTCTCTCTCCCTCCCTCTCTCCCCCTCTCATCCTCTCTCCTCTCTCCCCCCCTCCCTCTCTCCTCTCCTCCTCCCTTTCCTCTCCCCTGGTCTCTGTCTCTCCTCCTCCCCCTCTCCCTCCCCCTCCTCCCCCTCTCCCTCTCTCTCTCTCTCCCTCTCCTCCCTCCTCCCCTCCTCCCTCTCACTCACCACACATACACATACTCACACATATACACACACACAACACACCCACACCACACACACACACGACTCACACACACATACCACACACACATACCTACCCACACACACACATACACACAGCCTCTAGCAGATGTCTCACTTTATTTATGTCTCTGTCTCTGTCCCTCTCTCTCTCTCTCTTTCTCTCTCTCTCTCTCTCTCTCTCTCTCATATCTCTCCTCTATATATATATATATATATATATATATATATATATATATATATATATATATATATATATATATATATATATATGTCTGTCTCTACCTCCCTGCATATATCTCCTTCTTTCTATCTTTTAATTTCTTTAAGTATATAGAAAAAATGTGATAAACGTAAGAACATTTGAATTTATAAGATCCAAGAAACCGAAAAACGTAGATGATGTGATATTGATGATGGTGATGATGATGCTAATGATAATGATGAAAGTGATAGTAATGATGGTTATGATAATGATTATGATTATCAATATAACAATGATGATGATGATAATAATGATAATAACCATAACGATAACAGTGATAATAATATTGATAGTGATAATAAACTAATACTTGTAGTTTTTTTTTTTTTTTTTTTTTTTTTTTTTTTTTTTTTTTTTTTTTTTTTTTTTTGTAAATGATATTCGGATTATTCTGCCTGTTCTTGTTCTTTTTCCTTTTGATAAAAGGAAGAAGAAGGAGAAGGAGAGGGTTTTGGAGAGGGAAGAAGGAAGGGGGAATAAAAGAGAGAGAGAGAGGGGGGGGGGGAGAAAAGGAGAAAAATAAGGGTGAGGAGATGTTGGACGGGAAGGAAAATAAAACAGAGAGAGAGAGAGAGAAGATAGATAGAGAGAGGGAGAGAGAGAGAGAAAGGGGGAAAGGAAAAAGAGAAAAATAATGGACGGGAAGGAGAATAAGATAGAGAGCGAGAGAGAAGATAGAGAGAGAGAGGAAGAGAGAGAGAAAGGGGGAAAGGAAAAAGAGAAAAATAATGGACGGGAAGGAGAATAAGATACAGAGCGAGAGAGAAGATAGAGAGAGAGGGAAAGAGAAAGGATGGAGAAAGGAGAAAGAAAAGGGAAGGGAGATGATGGACGGGAAGGAGAATAAGATAGATAGAGAGAGAGAGAAAAAGAGAGATAAAACAAAGAACGTTATCATGGAGTGTATATCTGCAATATTTCGGAAATATACATGATAAAGGAAAGTCTCTCAAACGTGTTTGAAAGTGAAAGGGTAAAGATAAAAGAAAAGATAACAACTATCGGTAGTAGTAAGCATAGTAATGATAAATGACATGGCAATGATATGACTAACTGCAGTGGTCTTTATCAGTCAATCACCAGTCAATCATTTTATTCGTGTAGTATTGTGGAAGTAATCTTTGGCATTTTATGATGATCATTGTCTTATCATTATGGTCCTTATCATTGTGTTTGTTATTGTTGTCACTAATATCATTATTGCTGTTATTATGTTTGTTGTGATGTTGCTGCTCCTTTCTTTTTTTCTTTTTTTCCATATCCAATCATTATTATTAGTTATAGTGGTAATTACTGCTATCTTTGCTTTAGGATCTATTATCGTTGTTGATAATTATCATCGTCATTATCAACTCAAAATTATTAATGTTATTATCATTATCGTTATTATCATCATTATCATTACCACCAATACAATTACTATCATTACAGTATATCATAGTCCTTATAGACATTATCATCATTGCCATTATCATTATTATCATCATTATCACATTATTGATATTGATATCATTACTTGTTAAGGGTCAAGGATTACTCTTTTTTTTCTTTTTTTTTCTTTTTTTTTACACGGAATAGGTTATCGAAGAAAACTCAAAGAACATCAAATAACAAATTTATCTACAAATGAACACACGAACAAAAATATATGCAAGATAACAAGCGGGATTAAGTTGCGTAGTGAAGACTGGCCAAGTGTTAAAGTGTTTAAGTGCCTCTATCTCTGTAATCACTCTCTTGATCACTGTATTGTGTCATCCGATACACTGAACAAATGGGGATTCCAATTATCCAATTAGCCGTACAGAAACACACACACACTCACACACACACACACACACACACACACACACACACACACACACACACAAATTCTAATTAAAAAAAAAATAATAATAATAAAATAAATAAATAAATAAATAAATAATAGCTAGGGGCACTACAATAACAGAGTGATGCTGAGGGCGGTGATCACAGGCAGGTGTCAACAGATGTATTTCTAATTATTAATAGAGTTTGTATAGAAAAAGGAACCATTTTCAACACCGTTGTCTTCATTGTTATTGTTCTTTCATTTTTTCTTTCGATTATCATTATTACCATTATCATTATTATTATCATTATCATTGCCATTATTATTATCATCATTATCATGATTATCATCATCTATGATAATGTCATTATCATCATTAATATTATCACTATTATTACTATTAGCATCACTCTTATAACTATTATTTTCATTATCAACATCATATTTATCATTATCATTACTATCATCGCTACAACTATCATTAGTGTAATAATCATTATTACTGTTGCTTTTGTTAATGTTGTTGATACGGTTATTATCATCCTTATATTGTTATTATCCGTTATCATTATTAATTCCAACACTACAAATTCTCATCATTAATATCATTCTAATCATCATTAATTCCATCACAATTCTAATCATTAGTATCATTCTAATCATCATTAATTCCATCATTATTCACATTATTAGTATCATTATAATCATTATTATCATCAACATTAGTAGCAATATCATCATCATTATTTTCGTTACTACCATTGTCATCATAATGTTAGCATTTTTTTCTTGTTATCATAATCATCATTATCATAATTATCCTTATCATTATCAATATCAGTAATCGTCATTATTGTTATTATTATCATGGTTATTATCATCGTTATCATTATCATTATCATTATTTTCAACATCTTCAGTTCTATCCTTTATCGCTATTATTCCAATCATAATCATTATTACTATTGTCCTTGTTATCATTACTATCATTTTTACTATTTTCATCATCACTGTCTTGATAGCATTATCTTTATCTTTATCCTCCTCATTATCATTATCATCATTATTATCCTTATTATCATCACCATTACCATTATTGGTGGTAATATCATTCTAATCTATGGTGACCTGCTGTTAAGCATGAAAAGTATAACATATTTTCCATACAAACTCTGTTTTTCTTTAGATATCAATTCACTAAATTCCATACAATCAATATTATGTGATCTGCCTTACACTTGACAACATTTTTGTTTAAATTCTCTTTCGTGATCTCTTTAATTTTCTTTCCTAATATCCTCTCTTTAAATAAGATATGAAATGCCTTTTTTGTATTTAAATCTATCAATTTTATCTTCCACTAATCTATCCATGGTATTTTAAATGGGATGGTTGTAGCTTTTTTAGTCTCAGTATTTACAAAATTTGTTTCATCTGAAAATTTTAGAGGTGTAGAAACCTATGCTTTTCTATAATTGTGGGTGTATTCATACTGGTTATGGCATATTTATGGTCTGTGAGAAATATGGAAAACTCATCTGAAGCCTCTACATCAATTGTAGGCCATTCTAGAGCCTTTCTTAAGCATTAGCTTTAGCGATGGCATCACCACCACCACAATGATTTTTCAGTTCTTTCATATCTGCCTTATACCCATTTTCTAAATCTAAGTTTTTAAAATCCTTTGACAATTGTGTTTGCTTTGCCTGAGGTAAACTGTTCTAAGTAATTTAAGCACTCCTCAGAAGAATTGCAATAATTTACTACTTTAGAATTAAAACGCATAATTAATTGTATGAATTCAAGAGGCTTACCATCAAAAGCCTTAACTTCTATCTTAGGTTTTCTTTTCTTTTCTTTTTTTTTCTTTTTTTGGATTAAATTTAAAATTTCCTTATCACTTGTATACTATTTGAGAATGCTTGCAAAATCACCATACCTGGCGGAATTTGCAACAAGTCCTTGGAAATAATTCCGACTTTGTGTGTGTATGTTGACATATGAGCTATATTACCTGGAATCAAAAAAGTTTTTTAGGCTATTCAAATTTTGAAATTTTATGTTCCCTTGGATTACGATAGGAACTCCCTCTACTTCTGGAACTAATTTTCCGTTCAAATTCCTCGACTACTTTCTGTTTGGTTTATGCAGCATCCTTTTAAATTTCTATAGCAAGCATATCTCTTTCATACTGAAGAGCAACTTCTTGCCTCTTTAAGTCTGCTTCTTTTTCCTTGAATAGCATATCAGACTTTAAAGCTCTCTCTTTAGATTCAAGTTCAGTTCTCTTTAGTTGTTGTTCTAACTTGATTTGTATTAAGCTTTCAGTACGACTTTTATTAGTACTAGTTTACGTCTAACATTTGCTTGACTTGGAGATTCTTCTTCCTGGGTTTGTAACCGCATATCAAATATTACCTTGATTTGTGAAATATATATCTCCAAGTCATCTATTTCATTTGATCCCCTTCGTTGCTCTTCATAATTGTCAGTTTCTTCTGAATTATTTGCTCTATTCAACAAAATACAGCATAGCATTTATCCACATATGACAAAGATTTAAAATGTTAAAGTTTAATTTCTTCATTCGAAACACCTGATAATAAACGCAAATCATTCTTTAACCTCCGCTTTAAGTTTCTTCCTAATGCTTCTGACCTATTCCAGTAAAGGTACCTCTCATCTTTACTAATTCCTACAAGAGTTCCGACTTCTTCTCTGAGCTTATCTTTTTTCCCTCCATCTTCTTCTGCTTCTTGGAGTCCATCTTGTGGGTCTTCACTCTCCTTATTTATCTTCTTCGGCGTAAAACAGACTTACAAATCAACACGTAATGTTGTAATAGGATGCGAAAGAGATTTGAATTGGTCGTAATCCATTATGAGTCCTTTATTAAATTTACTGTGGCTTGGTTCTGTAATGCTATTATAATATGATAAATTTAGTAAGGAATAAAACGTGATAATTACAAATCATTTGATAAACAAAAGCACTCGTATGAATATATAGATATGGTACAAAAGGATTATTTCCATGATAAATCCAGACAAAAATGCTATATGAACATTTGTTTTCTATAACAATATCATATTGAAGACACTCCTTTACTTACCAAAATATATGATTTCTCCGAACTTTCTAACGTATTCCTCGTGTTTCTGGAAAAGCCTTATGCCTCTACAATAAAGCCTTGAGTTTCATCAATGATTCTTGCACGCATTGCGAAGATAGTGAGCCTTTTGATTCCCAAAGCAGGTCACATTAGCCCAAGCTGAGACTTCCTTTGCCAGGTGATTCTTGCATCCACGTCAACCAGAGGGCTACGAGTTTAAAATAATGTACGTTTTCTGATGTGGATATTAGTTGTATTTGAAAATATTGTCAAATGAACATACAGATATTAATATGATTATAGATTATATTTGTTTTATGAATATGCGTTGCATAAGGTATAGTCACGATACATTTATATCTTATTACTCGTTTATAAGTTTCAATATATTCTTGATAACATGTTCAGCTATGACTGTTTATTCCTTTATAATAATCTTTAGGTTTTTTACATTACAAATTATCAGTACAAAAGACAGAAGGTGTTTTCTTGTTATATAAACAAGAATGCGCTCTTAGTCCCCTCTGCTTAGTGCGACCTTGAGCAGTATAGAAAACAGAATGCTGTATTTTGAGGGAAAACTCAAGTAACTTTTAGGAATTAGTTACAATCTTCATTATTTCAGAAACGAATTTATATATGATGCTCAATGGGTCATTGCAGTTATCATCATTAAGATATTATCACTGTTATTATTATTTTTGATATGTTTGCTATTAATCATCGCCATTGTTATCATCACCATCATTATTGTCACTAATCGTATCATAATCATTGTCATTATTATCATTATTATTATTATTGTTAACATCATTGTTATTGTTTATCCTGTTGTTATTATTTCTATCAGCATTTTTCTCATTATTATTATCATTATTTTTATTATCATTATTATTATTATTATTATTATTATTATTATTATTATTATGAGGATCATCATTATCATATATCGTGATATATCAATAGTTATGCTGATATTAAAATATATCAATAGTTATGCTATTATTAAAAATATCATTATTAATGATAAGGGAATAATCATTATAGTCGTTCTAAGTCATTATAGTCGTTATATGTAATATCATTATAATCTGGTAATTATTGAAAGCCCCTCATCTGGCGAGATCTGGCAACTACTTCACCCAATAAAGAAAGATCTTTTCCGCTTAAATGTTTCCCTTTTTCACTTTCGCTGTTGCTGTTTTTGTGTCATTCGTGTCCCGATTATCAGTTTCATCACTGTCAGTTTTTTTGCTTTTTTTAATATCATTCCTATAAGTCTCTTTACCATCATTTTACATAATCGTTATTCTGATTATGATATCCGATATCATTACCGTCATATTTTTTCTTTTGCATCAATAAATCACAATGATAAAGAGTAAGATTAAATAAAGATAGATAAAGAAAGAAATGAAAATCAAGAATAGATGAAAAATAATAAATCCTAAGCCTTTTGAGAGCTTCTCTTGGTTCAGAAAAGCTCAATCAACTTCATATAAATATCTTCTGCCTTACCAGCATCATTGCATAATCATTACCCATTTGTGTGAGGATTATCATCTCCTTTTAGAGGTCGCTTAGAGGTAGTTATAGTAGAAGTAGTATTAATTGGAGAAGTAAATCAACCCCTTATATTATTAATAATGCTATCAACAAGAATGATGATGATGATAATAATAATAATAGTGATTTTGGTACTTATAACCTATTTCGTTTAATAATATTGATGCTGTGGCTGCTACTGTATCCTGTCACTGTTATTGGTACTGTTATAGCCATCAACAACAATTTCTACTACTACTTCTACTACTACTCTTACTATTACTACTACTACTACTACTGCTGCTACTACTACTACTGCTACTACTACTACTACTACTACTACTACTACTACTATTACTACTACTACTACTACTACTACTACTACTACTACTACTACTATTACTACTACTACTACTACTACTACTACTATTACTACTACTACTACTACTACTACTACTACTACTACTACTACTGCTACTGCTGCTGCTGCTACTACTACTACTGTTGTTACTGCTAAAATTAGCAATGGTTATATCTATAAGAATAAGAATGATAGTAGAAATGATAGCAATGAAACTGCAAATAGTTATGATGGGAAAATTGATATCATTGTAATGTTATTTGTGATATAGATGTTTAATCACTTTCATTTTTATATTACTATCATATCATTAGAAGTATGTGGAGCAATATCATGAGATAATTCAATAGATTAGAACATTATCAGGCATAAAATTCATACAAATTTCCACGATGAAAATGATATCGGAATCTTTTCGCGTATGCATTTTGTACTTCAAAGTCTCTTATATATATTATTTTTCCCCCAAGGCATTTTAGATATTCCAAAATTAGGTATTTTAACTTTTATGCATGTTAATCATACTTTGCCTAAAGGATTATTTTCCTTGAGGAGACTAATAAGTCATTTTACATAATAATCTTTCCCTGCCACACATTCATGTTTTTTTTTTTTTTTCTTTCTTTCTTTTCTTTTCTTTTCTTTTTTCTTTTTTCTTTTTATGAGGGGAGCCAGTTGATGTAACAGAATAATAACATTACTATACCAAGATGATGATAAGATTATCATATCAATTTAAGGATAACATTATTATGATGGTATGAGGAGAACTTAATTATACTGTTATGCTAAATACATGATTATGGTGTTGTAAAAATAGCCTTAGTGCAGTAATATAATGGCAATACTTCTAAATTAGTTTAATGGCGATATATAGATAGTGGTAATAATCTTTCCTCTGAGATCAGAAATGGCAGGAAACGCACAACATGGAAAAAATGTATATTTCTCGTTATTGCACTTTTCCTCTTATTTATTGTTTATCGTTCTGTCTCTCGTCCACGCCCTTCGTTGCCTTGCTCCGTATCACATGCGCACATCTTCCTGCTCATCCGGACAAAACCAGATCGAGGCGGTTCTGAACCACCCGCGGCGCATTCTTCAAGTTGTTTACTTATTGCTGTCTCACTTGTTTGTGTCAGGATTCTTTAATCGGAGGAGGAAGGGGATGGGGATGGGGATGGGGGGCGGGGGGAGTTAGAGGTGGGGAAGGTAGGAGGGGACGGGGGAGGAGGGGTTGGGGTTGGGGTTGGGGAAGGGTGAGAGGAGGAGGGCCTAGGGATGCAGGGAGGGGAGGAAGAGGAGGGGTTGGAGAAGGGGAGGAGATGGAGGGTTAGGGAGGGGGAGGGGAGAGGAGAGGAGGGCCTAAGGGTGGAGAAGAGTGGGTGGAGGGGGAGTAGGGAAAGGTGGGGGGAGGAGGGCATAGGGGAGGTAGGTATCGTCACAGACCACGTGTCTTTGCATGCACACATTAGGTATTACGTTTAATAGTTGCAATTACCTGTCTGTCGATCGGTCTGTGTCTATCTGTCTTTTCAATAGTCAGACAGGCGGATTGGATTGATAGACAGGAGAGATAGACAACAAGAGAGAGAAATAAATAGAAAGAGAGAACGAAACATTCCCAGACAAAACCACAAGCAACAGCGCTGCCTCCGAAGACACACCTCCCAAACGAGCCAATCAGAACGTCTTTATTTTTAGCCCTGGACACAAAACTTTCACAATGATATAAAGAATAAAGCTATCCCTCTCACGATTGCATCAAGCATTTTCATCACCATTACTTTGTGTGTGTGTGTGTGTGTGATAGAAAATCTTGACGATTTAAAAAATAATAATAAAAAAATAAAAATAAAAATAAAAAATGAAAGGGATGGAGAGAAAGGGGAAAAAATGCATTTATCATGAAGAAGGTCATTGAGAACAAGAATGCTGGAGCTCAGAAAAAAAATGGGACAGACATGGAGCCTTTTCTCCAGGGCAAATAAAGTAGTATTAGCACGACCATCACGAGAACCAGTTTTACAGGGCGAAGTTTGGAACAACAGTAGACACTGTCTCTCTCAACATTGTTTCAACAGCGTGTAATGGGTTCTTTGCATGGCGTTTGCTAGTTTAGTTAAATGTTGATGAGCTCGAGTAAGGAAAGCGAGAGGGAGAGAGAGACAGTGTGTGGGTAGGGAGTAGGAGAGAGAGGGGAGGGGGAGGGGATGGAGAAAGAGAGATAAAGATGAGAAAGAGAGAAAGACAGAGAGAGAGAGAGAGTGAGTGAGAGAGAGAAACAGGCAGACATACGGACGGACAGGCAAACAGAAAGAGGAGAGAGAGAGAGTGAGTAGCGCCGAAGAAACGAGAAGGACGAGAAACTGAAAAAAATCACAACCTCTCATTTTCAGTAAGCATCTCACCCTTATTGCTATTTGAGACTTCGACCTGAATCTTTTTCGAATCATACAAAGTTATTGGAAAATTCTATGATATGCACTTTATCCCTATGTGATTTTTATAATATATATCTTATTCTTAAGTGAACAGATTGTGTTCATTTAAAGATACTTCGGATAAAGTTAAGAGGAGTATATTTAAGGTGCTATGAACGTATATTGAGAGTACACACTAGAGGCATTATAGTAGTCATTTATATCATTCATGGTTACTAATAGTTTGTTTCAGTGATAATTAAAGAATTCCCTTTACAACTTCCCTTAGATTAAACTGTTATAATTTTTATTTAGTGTTTGACAAGTTGTGGAATATATATATAGGAAATGTTCTTCAAAAAAAGATGATTGAAAAAAAAATGAATGATTTCTCCTATGCGTGTGTGTGAATTGACATAGAAAAGCAATCAGGAAAAGAAATATAAAATAAGACATATCTCCAGTTTGTACCAGAAACTCCTCCAGTTTACAAAGATATGTGTTGATGGGTAGAAAGTCAACCAGGAAAGAAAATAAGAAAAGGAAATACATCTTATAAAAAACGGACATTATATAACGTACTAGTTTATACTAGAAACTCCTTCATTTTACAAAGATAAATCTTCTGCCTCCGTCATGGTCTAGCAGAAGTATTTCATCATCCTTCTCCTCTTCCTCCTCTTCTAGTAGTAGCAGTGGTAGTAGTAGAAGTAGCAGTAGTAGTGTCATTATTGTTGTTGTCTTTATTGTCATTATTACTTTTATTATTCTATTCTTCAGCTGCTGCTTCCTTTTTTGTCGTCATCGTCGTCTTCTTCTTCTTCCTCTTCTCCTTTTTTCTTATTATTATTATTATTATTCTCCCTCTCTTTCTCCTCGCCTTCTTTTTTTTCCTCTTCTTCTTCTTCTCCTTCTCCTTTTTGTTCTTCTCCCTCTTCTTCCTCTTCTCTATCCTCCCCTCCTCCTCATCCTAATCTTCTTAATAATTATCTTCATTCTTTTCTTTTTCTTTTTCTTTCCGTCTTTTTAGTTTTCTACTTCTTCTTTATTTTCTCTTATCTTTTATTGTATTGAAACAGAGTTTCTCGAATATTTTTTTCTTCCTTTTTTTTCTGTTCTTTCTGTATTTTTTTCTGTTTGTAATTTCTTTCTAGGTAAAAAGTTATCACAAATATTACTGCATGATTTATACTTTTTTTTATTTATTCACATAAAACAAACAAGTATCCCTGACTTACAAAACGCCAAAAAAAAAAAAAAAAAATGCTTTAATGTACATATTTTTTTGTAAGTGAGTCAATATGACATTTATTAGAGTAATCACTCTTTCTCAGCCTTTCGAATTATAAGCTTACCAATTCATATATTTTGAAATATAGATTACACCAAGGTAGGAGGAGACAGAATACCTTTCTTTTCTCTTTTCTCTTTTCTCTTTCTCTCCAGTAGTTATGTCAACATGTGCAAGACGAGTATCTTACTACACTTTGTCTTCTTGCAACAACACCTGTCCTGCAACAGTTATATCTATATCTAATAATAGACTTGTTTTTTCCAGTTTGATAAGATCACATGATAGATAATTTGTTCAAGTAGTTATGGAATATTACTCAATATATATGCCGTCGTATACGAAAAGGAAATAGCATAGGGGCATAATATTTTTCCTTCTGATGCCGTATGCTTGTCCAAGAAGTGTTTTACCAGATCTTTGTATCAATAACAAAGACATTTGATTGCAAGTACATTGCTTGGTTCAGGATCAGTACCGGTAGCGCGTCCAGAATCGTAGATTGTATGATGAATGTAGAATGGTGAAAAAGGTTAATGTAAGTAGATGTTTTAAATAGATTGTAAGGTTTAATATTTATCGTTAGTGTTCATACATTGTGGCGTGGTATCGACCCGCTAATTAAAACATGAAGTTGGAGAACATGTGTGTACACACATACACACACACACGCACACACACACACACACACACACACACACACACACACACACACACAAAAAAAAAAAAAAAAAAAAAAAAAAAAAAAAAAAAAAAAAAAAAAAAAAAAAAAAACTGAAGGATTACTCATACGCGTGTGCATATGAAATTGCATTATAGAAAATATGTAATGAAATATATCTAGTCTGAACCAGAAATCTTCTCCAGTTTACAAAGATATGTGTTGAAGTTAACCAGGAAATAATATCTTAAAAAACGAAATACATATAAAAAATAAAAAAAAGCAGACATTATGCAACGCACTAGTTTATACTAGAAACTCCTTCAGGTCACAAAGATTAATCATCTGCCTCTCTCATGGAAAGTTCTCATGACTGCTGGACTAGTGGAAGTATTTCTTCCTCCTCCTCTTCCTCTTCTTCTTCTTTTTCCTCTTCTTCATCTTCCTCTTTTTATCATAATTATCATAGTAGCATTTTTATCGTTATCATTATTGTTCTTATTATCGTTATTGACTTTCTGATTCTTCTGATTCTTTTTTCTTCTTTTTCTTTATTCTCATAGTCTTCTCCTTCTTCTTCTTCCTTTCCTTTTTTCACCTCACCTCCTTTTCCTTCTCCTTTTCATTCTCCTTCTCCTTCTTCTCCTTCCCTCTCCTCCTCTCCCTTTCCTTCTCTTCATGATCATCATCCTCTTCCTTTTCCTTCCTCTTTTTTCGTGTTCTACTTCTTCTTATTTGTTCTTTTTTTTCCTTTTTTTATCCTTTTGTTCTGCTTGATTATAGCTTCAGGATCAGTACCCTTAGCGCATTCACGATCGTAGATTGCATGCTGAATGAAGAATGATAAAAGATTAATGTAGGTAGATGTTTTAATTAAAGGAATTGTAAGTATAGAAGTTAAGGGTACATTGTTATTACCTTTATGGTTAGCGATCATACATTGGATTGTGGTATTGATCCATTAATTATAACATGACGAAGTTGGAGCATATATCTACATTGTTATTGTTTTTTCCGATAATGCAGAGTGATAGGTATCATGCACTCGCACACTCACGCACACACGCGCGCACACACACACACACACACACACACACACACACACACACACACACACACACACACACATATATATATTATATATATATATATATATATATATATATATATATACATATATATATATATATATATATATATATATATTGTGTGTGTGTGTGTGTGTGTGTGTATGTGTGTGTGTGTGTGTGTATGTGCGTGTATGTGTAACTTCCAAGTTCTTTTATTAGAAAATGGATAGATTTCGGTAAAAAGGCATGTTATTAGACACAAGAGGAAAGACATATTGGCATTACATTCCTAAAATAATTGCATTTGCTAATCTTCATTGCCACTGTTTTGAAAAAAAAAAATTATTTTCCTCGTAACGCTGGTAAGTATATTGTGAAAAGAGAAAAATGGATAGATGAAGACATACATAGGAAGATATATGGAAACATAGATACACACAGCCAATAATATGAACATGGATATAGATATTGATACAAATATACGTACAGATATAATAGCAAGATAATCGAGTCACCGATATTTCAAGTCGAAATCCTTGCCCCCCCCCAAAAAAAAAAAAAAAAAAAAAAATCAAAGATGCCCAAACGACATCTCTCGTCAGAAATGGCTTCGAGATTGAGTGAGTTTCCGTCTAAACATCTTCAGCACAGACGGTAATTTGACAGCGTTTCCCAAGGGCTCTCTGCGAAACGGAAAATACAAAACCTCATCTCCGCAGATTATATGCTATTCTGTGTGGCTTCTTTCATTTCTTTCATCTTTTAACGAGTTTGGTAAAGATGAGGAGGAAAGGGGACGTTTCGCCTCGTCTTTCTCTTTACCGAAATTTTTGTCCTTCCTTTCCCATCTCTTCTTTCGCTTTCCTCTTTCTCTTCCCGGCCATCTCTTGCTATACTTTGCTCCCTTTCTCTCTCTTCTTCCCATTTCCCCTTCTCTTTCTGAACTGTTCCCTTTTCCTATTCCTCTGCATTTTCCTCTCACAACCTCCTATACCTTATCTATATGTTCCCCCTCTCTTTCCTGCATTCTTCTCTTTCCCCTTTTCCATTCCCTTTTAACCCTTCTACAGCCCCTTCCCCATCTTTCCTCACGTTCCCTTTTCCTTCACCATTTCTAATTTCCCCCTTCCACCTCTCCCTCGCGCCTCATTTTCCCCTTCCTCCTTTGAGTTATCCCACATTCTATATTCCCCTCTCCCCATTATCCCCTTATCCCCTTCCTCTTTCCTTGTCACATTTTCCTCTCCTTTATCCCATTCCCCTCTCCCTGTTTCCTTCCCCTTTCCCTTCCTCTCTACTCCTATCTGACTCTTTCTCACCTTTGCCTCATTCCTCTTCCCCTCTCCCTGACCCCTTCCCAACTCTCTTTCCCCTTCCCCTCTCCGTCCCCTATCCCCCTCCCTGACCCCTCACCTCATTCCCCTTCCCCTTATCTCGGCTGACAGTGCCTGCGGCCATCAAGGAAGATATGTAGCTTACTCAGGGGAATAGAGAATGCATTATTGTGCAAAGGATATAAACTGTGGAAAAGATCTGCCTATTCCGGCCTGGAAAATGGGGTGGGAAAAGACCCTTTAATGGCCATTAACCGATTTTAATGATGACTCGAGTGTGTGTGTTGTTGTTATGAAGTTATAGGAATGGTGTAGAACTGGAGGGGATGGGATGACAGGAATCTATCTCTTTTCACTCTTACTTGCTGGCTCTCGGTTTTTGTTGCTCCAAGCTCTACGGGAGGTTCGATAAAAGTCACACATTGCTATTTTGATCACGAATAATCTAACTTTGATCTTAGAGTAGGTTGTTTATGACTGGATGTGCCGGGTCTTCAAGTAGATCTCCTCAAAAAGCGAGTAGAGCTACTTCTGCTAGCTAATAAGCGAAGTGATATTGATGAGCTAAGATGTTTGTGTCTCCTTCAGAACTGGGCGGTGATAGGTTGTCTCAGCCTGTCACCTCAAGGAGTTCTTTGGCCCCCAGGGGAGAGGAGCTCAAGGAACAGAAGGAGATATGAAGGAGAAGAGGAGATGCGCATGAAGAAAAGGGT
>BOPN01002738.1:163434-165934 GCA_017312705.2 Penaeus japonicus | reverse complement strand
GGTAGGAGCTCCGTCTATGGATGTTTCTGGATTGAAATGAAACTTTTTTCGTTGATATTTAGGGGAATTATTGTTGATATGTAGAGCTTTTATGTCACTGACGATGGATATAATCGTTAGTCATTTAGGGAGCGGTACGAATGCGTTCTGTCGTGAGAGGACCAAATATGGGCAAAGAAATCTGAAATCACTCGATTGATAATGAAATAAAGATTGTCGTGTGCGAGGTACAAACCAGAATGTTCTTGATCGTTTCCTTTAATCCATTATATACCTTCGTAAATACGCGAGTTGCTATTGCAGTAAAGAGTGTGTAATGGATGTTCTAGAAAATACGAATCATAAGTTGTCGCTTTTCGTCGTTTATTAGTAAAAGACAGCAAGAGCGACTCGTTATTTCTAGAATCCGTTGTCGTTTTCATTCTACGAAGTGGAAGGGGAAACTTGAATCCACAAGACGTATATACAGCATGTTATTGCAAACCCTCTAAATCCATTTCACGGCGCAGATAAACTATTTTTGTTTTGCAAGACGTATAAATCACATTATCAGTAACATAATCACTTCTTTCCCCTAAACATATCATAAAATGAACCCGTGTTACGACGGACGACACCAATTACATCACAATTCGAGATAGATTAGAGTCAGTGGAACGTTATGGCAACGAGATGTTATAGCAAGGTATATATACGAAAAGACGACGCGTTAATTCACTCGACTGAGGAAGTCACACCTCACAGGTAACCTTCACAAATATAACACACCATCCAAGATGTCGTCACTCCGCTATTCCCGTGCCCTTTTGGCCGGAGCTGCGGCTCTGAGAGGGGTCGCCAGGCAACAGGTATTTTCTGCCCATTTTGTTGTTGTATTTGTTTGTTTGTTTGTTGTCTTAAGAGCGAGGTACAAGCAAGAGATTATAGTAGCATGCCCAGATGTTTTATACTTATAGAAAGGATACGTCAAGTAGATTCACTTACCGATTAAAGTTATAATTAATTTTCCCTTTTCCAAATAGCATCCATGTAGGTATATTTCCCCGCAACAAAAAGTTTTATTTCACACACATACTTTAAGGTAGGATAGTAACTTTAACTGCAACTGCTGCGCCTGTTCCTCGCAGTGCTCTGGCGGGCAACCTGCCTAATATATTTGATGATTTTATATGGCAGATTTGTTGTTCTTCAAGATGAAGAAAGAAGATGCAAGAAAGAAGAACGAACTTATCACTGTCAGGTTATAACAATTATGCTATTTCACTAATACTTATTTTTCCTTCTCTCTCTACTATTTGTATCTATCTGACTATCATAAAAATAGTGCCTAATTCACTTTATTCAGCCATCAAACCACGTTTCATAACCTCTTTCCTTTCAATGATGGAATTAATTCAAAGATCTTAGCTAGTATTACTGAAAAAATAGCTTATAATTCAACTCAAATTTAGTTAATTAACTCCGAACCACCATCTCATTGCAGGTGCGACAGAATTGCAACAGCTGCACAAACCGTCGGTGTCTGAGCCTGGCAGCTGCGGCACAGCAACAGGCACGGGCTAAGATGTCTCACCCACCAGGTAATGAAACATCACCGTATATACCTATTGTTTCTCTTCATAATTCGAGGTCCTATTCTATCAAAAGTCTAAATCAAATTCATTCTGATGATGATGCTGATCGTTCAACAGCCAACGCCGTGATGTCCGCTACAAGGAAGAGCGATTCTCTTCACGTGGTCTTCGGCGACAGCACGAGCAGCGATTTGCCTTACGTGTGGCTGCGGGACAACTGCCAGTGCTCCCAGTGCTTCAGCGAGGGAGCTCTGGGCAGGAAGCTCCTCATGCAGGATCTCGACTTGGATGTGAAACCTGCTCTTATATCCGTAAGTCTTTTATTTTTTCATTGAGTAACGGGGAGACGAGTTGTAAGTATAATCATATATGTAAAAGAGAGTTATGTAACTTGTTTTTACTTCACAGGAGAGCGAGCGAGGCGTGACGGTGGAGTGGGCAGACGGGCACTACAGCGAGTTCACGGGAGAATGGCTGTACGACCGAGCCTTCACGCCAACCTCCCGCACGAAGCGTCGACATCAGTTTGCTTATGCGAGGGTAACTACATATTCTTCATCCTTTTATGATTCGTAAATGATAATAATGATATATGGTTATCTTTTATGATGATCGTAGTTTTTAAAAAAATCCATTTCATTGATAATTGGCTTCACCCCTTCACCAGGAGCCTTGGGGGGCAGACCACAAGCTGCCTGAATACGACTATGATCGCATGATGAAGGACGACAAGGTGCTGCTGGACTGGCTCGTCACGATGGAGAAGAAGGGGTCGGCGATGGTCAAGAACGCCCCCGACAGAGACATCGCCGGACCCGAACTCATCGAGCACATCGCCTACGTTAAGCCGTCCCACTACGGGTGAGGTCTTGTGACATTTCTGCTCTCGGTTGGTGACTGATTTTACGAATGCAATACACGGCCTT
>BOPN01002738.1:150934-153434 GCA_017312705.2 Penaeus japonicus | reverse complement strand
AGTAATAATGATAATGATGATAACAAAAATGATGATATGTTAATAATAATAATGATGATAACAGTAATAGTAATAGCAATGATATGATGATAATAATGGTTATAGTTGTGATAGTGATAATGGTAATAGTATAAATGAAAATCATAATGATATTAATATCAATAATGATGATAGAGACAATAATGATATCAATGATAATGATAATAATGATATCAATGATAACGATAATAATGATAATAATATCAATGTCATTGGTAATAATAATGTTAACTATAATTATAAATAAGATTGTAAAATGATGATGATAATAGTAATAGTAATAGTAATAAAAATGATAAAAAATATCATATTAACGATAACAATAGTAACAAAAACAATAATGATGCCATTAATAATCATAATCATTATAATGATTATGATAATGATAATGATGATAATAATGATGATGATGATAGCAATAACAATGATAATAATTATAACAAAAACAACAATGAAAATAAAAATACTGATAATAGTAATGATAATAGCAATAATAAACAAATAATTATCATCGCCCCTCTCCTTCCCCCTCCTCTCCCGCCCCTCTCCTCCCGCCCCTCTCCCTCCCCTCTCCCTCCCGCCCCTCTCCCTCCTGCCCCTCTCCCTCCCCTCTCCTCTCCTCCCCCTTCCCCTCCCTTCCCTTCTGCAGGAGCCAAAGCTGTGGCCTCTGCAACGAAGGACTTCGAGACCCTCCACGTGCAGTTCACCGACGGCAGCAGTTGCGAGATGCCGTACGTGTGGCTGCGGGACAACTGCCAATGCGATCATTGTTTTAGCGACGGGGCCCTCGGCAGGAAACTTCTCATGCAGGATTTTGATGTGGAAGTGCATGCTATAGGAGTGAAGGTAGGTGTGCTGTATATATATATACATATAAATAAATATATTTTATTTATGCTTGGTAAATAATTTCGTTGGATAATTCAACACCCAATAAAAGAGGGGGGAAAATCACTATCACATGAGCTCGTGGATATCCTCTGATCTATAAGCTATTGTCTGAGATCCGAGCAATATTCCAATCATCCATATATCAAATCAATGAAGTTAATCAGCGCTATCCATTCCATGATCTAACTCGACTTCTGCTTTCGTCGCAGGAGACCGGTGGTGGAATCACGGTCGACTGGAACGACGGTCATAAGAGCAACTTCGACGGGGAGTGGCTACACGAGAGAGCCTTTTCGCCCACCGCTCGTGCCCGCCGCCGTAACCAGTTCGCTTACAGCAAAGTAAGTTTTGTTTTTGTTTTTTGTTTTTGTTTTATTAGTTTACTTGATTTTCTCATGTGTTTCCTGTGTCGTAAATAGACTGATTGCAATCGTTTTTTTTTTTTTTTTTTTTTTTTTTTTTTTTTTTTTTTTTTTTTTTTTTTTTTTAATGATGATAAAGATCTATGAAGCGTGACATTTGTCGTTAGCATGGAGAGCCTGGGACGGAATTAACCGGAGATAGAATCTATCAGATCTTGTCTAATTGGCCTCTAACTTGCGTAATTTTTCATATTCATATTTGTGTGGATAAATCTTTGCAAAGTCGCAATTTTACATTAATTAGTCTTATCACGTAAACATTCTCATGACGAAAACAGGCACATCACATTCCTCAGAACGGTCAGGCAAGCCTTAGGGAGCCTCTGAAAACACTCAATAAACGCCCTTCACGTCACTTCAGGAGCCTTGGGGTGCTGATCACGTCATGGCCGAGTTCGACTACAAGACCCTCATGTCAGACGACAAGGCCCTCCTGGACTGGCTCGTCACGATGGAGAAGAAGGGGTCGGCGATGGTCAAGAACGCCCCCGACAGAGACATCGCCGGACCCGAACTCATCGAGCACATCGCCTACGTTAAGCCGTCCCACTACGGGTGAGGTGTCGTGACATTTCTGCTCTCGGTTGGCGACTGATTTTACGAATGCAATACACGGCCTTGGTTGGTTTTATATAGTCGTTCGTATTGATAAGAGTCTTTGCAATAATTAAACAAAACAGAGACATGAAATCATCGAGCACATCGCCTACGCTAAGCCGTCCCACTACGGGTGAGGAGGTCCTGTAGAGGGTCTGCTCGTGATTCTAATCATATAACTGTGATATTGGGCGTTGGTTTATCCTATATAGCTACTTGTGTCGATACGAGTTGTACTTCTTTCTAATGATACGAAAAAATATTGCAGGTTATACTGCCCTCCCTGTTAGGCCTTTCTACTATGAGTACGTCTTTGATGTCACTCGAGTCTCATTTAGAGTCCTGTGAAGTCCGTCCTGTTTATGATTTGCACTGATATATATCCGTCCTTTGTGATGGATCTCGGGCCTTTCATGTCTCGTCTGTTTTGACCGAGTTCTGTTTTTCTTTTATTTTTACGTTTGTGTTCACTAATGACTGGCCGAATTATACAGTAGGACTGCCCTTTGTACTGTGATTAGTGTATATCATTTCCGTCTTCTATCCCTGCC
>BOPN01002738.1:105934-113434 GCA_017312705.2 Penaeus japonicus | reverse complement strand
TCGGTACATTTGTGTATCTGTGTATAGATGCACATGTAAACGGTTTATCTTATATAAGACCACAAGACGAAAACACGTGCACTTGTTGAAAACAATACATCCGTTTGCTTGCACTGAAAACTGCGTTTTAAGTTCATGAGAGGAGTCACGTGAGCTAGCTAGCTGCGCATGCATGCTCGCCCAGAAAGCTAGCTAGTCTGCATGACTACGTGTATGATGCCATGTTTACGTGTCTGTGCTTGTTTAACTTGTTTTATTCAACGTCTGTGTTTGTTTTCTTGTATTTCTAGTATACCCGTGTCATCCTGTTATTTTTTCTGTATGTTGGTTTTATTCCTCATGTTTATCTTCTTTTCTTCCCTTGTCTTGAATTTGCCTCTCCCTGTACTCTCCATTGCGTTGTGTATTTACTTCGTGTGTTTACATCCTACATTTTACAGTCGTTTTGATTTTTTTTTTTTTGTATGCATAACATATGAAATCTAATCAAAACATTCTATAGCAGTGCATGTCTGCAGATGAGAGAGAAAGGGAGAAATATCTAGATAGACAGGCTAATGGAAAGAGATTGATTGACATACAGAGATCATAAATCGTTGGAGAGAGAGAGAGAGAGAGAGAGAGAGAGAGAGAGAGAGAGAGAGAGAGAGAGAGAGAGAGAGAGAGAGAGAGAGAGAGAGAGAGAGAGAGAGAGAGAGAGAGAGGGTTCTAGCAGACAAAGAGAGAGAGAGTTCAAGCAGCTTCAGATTTGGAGAGAGAGGGAACCGGAAATAGATGAAAAAGATAAATAAATAAAAAATCATGGAAATAACTACAACACTTTCGCGGAAAACATAAAAATAAAGGAATTAATGGAAAGAGATTGATTGACATATAGAGATCATAAATCGTTGGAGAGAGAGAGAGAGAGAGAGAGAGAGAGAGAAAGAGGGAGAGAATCCAAGCAGACAGACAGAAGGAGAGAGAGAAAGAGCGTCCAAACAGAGAAAGAGAGAGAGAGAGAGAGAGAAAGAGAGGAGAGAGAAAGAGGGAGAGAGTCCAAGCTGACAAAGAGAGAGGGAGAGAATCCAAGCAGACAGACAGAGAGAGAGAGAAAGGGATTCCAAGCAGACAGACAGAGAGAGAGAGAGAGCGTCCAAACAGACAAAGAGAGAGAGAGAGAGAGAGAAAGAGGAAGAGAATCCAAGCAGAGAGAGAGAGAGAGAGAGAGAGAAAGAGAGAGAGAGAGAGAGAGAGAGAGAGAGAGAGAGAGAGAGAGAGAGAGAGAGAGAGAGAGAGAGAGAAAGAGAAAGAGCGTCCAAACAGACAAAGAGAGAGAGAGAGAGAAAGAGCGTCCAAACAGACAAAGAGAGAGAGAGAGAGAAAGAGGGAGAGAGTCCAAGCTGACAAAGAGAGAGGGAGAGAATCCAAGCAGACAGACAGAGACAAAGAAAGAGAAAAAGAGAGAGCTCGCGCGTCCTCCATGTCCCCTGTAACCTCTCTCCCTTTCCTCTCTTTGCTTGTTGCTTGGGTAATGCCCGCGTGTCGCCGACGTCATTTACCTCAGTGTATACCAACTATTTCGAGCAACAGCTGCCCCCTAAAAACAGACGAAGGCAAGATAAAAGCATTCCGGTTGGAAAGCGCTTCCTTTCCGGCCACATGCGTTCGTTCGCTCGCTCGTTCGCTCGCTCGTTCGTTCGTGGCGGTGTGCACGTGTTTCGGGGGTGACGGCACGGTCTGCCTACGTGACCAGGAGCGCGTACGATGCCCCTCCCCCTCCGCCGCCGCCGTCGCCTCCGAGAGAGAGAGAGGGACTGGCCCGGTTATCGTATATCCCCGCGCCGTGCATGTTTTCTCATCAGGCCTTCCCGACCTGTACCAAGGCACCCTGGACCCTGTCCTTGTGCCTTCCTCTTTGCTTACTCATTGAATGATTTCGATTCCTCCTTTGCCTTTTTCTTCTTCTCTTAATTCGTTTTTTTTATTATTATTGTCATTATTCGTATTTCTACTCCTCCCTATCCCTCCTATATCTCTAATTCCCCTTCCCATTTCTCCTTTTCCTTCACTTTCCCCTTCTTCTTCTTTTTCTTCTTTTTCCTCTTCTTCTTCTTCTTCTTCTCCTCCTCCTCCTCCTCCTCCTCCTCCTCCTCCTCCTCCTTCAGCCGGCTCTGTATCGAGTTATAACTAGTTTACCGGACAATTCACTACGATAACGGATGCAATCTGTTGACCTTCTAAAGAATGCGTGATACGTAGAAAGTCTCTCTCTCTCTCTTCTTCTCTTTCTCTTTCTCTCTCTCACTCACAGTATTTCTCTCTCTCTCTCTCTCTCTCTCTCTCTCTCTCTCTCTCTCTCTCTCTCTCTCTCTCTCTCTCTCTCTCTCTCTCTCTCTCTCTCTCTCTCTCTCTCTCTCTCTCTCTCTCTCTCTCTCTCTCTCTCTCTCTCTCTCTCTCTCTCTCTCTCTCTCTCTCTCTGAACTTTCATAACTAAGGGTAATACTTGAAGGCGTCGTAGTGGCGGCTCAAGACATCAAAATTAAATGCGTGGTCCTTCGGCCTTCACGAGATGTAAACACGATGCTCCCAAACGCCACAACATGCACCATATAAAACCTCCTCCTTGTTGCATTTATCTTTGCACAGATCAACACATTATATTTTTTATCTGTTCGTTATGGTTCAGTAAGAATAATACTGAATAGTGATAGGAAAATGCTTAGAAATATAAACACGTGTCTGTGAGAGACGAATAGTGAGTGACGGCGCCGGTTAACTTGAACTCACAGATGTATCGTATGCTTGTCTGGCGTTTGTTATGTCATATTGAAGATACATGCATGACCTTGTCCACCCAGATGATTGTGCTTTCTTCCGCATGACAAGCAATGTATTGTTGTAGTTGTTAGTGGTAGATTTTTGCTAAAGAATAAGAGGTTTGGAATAGACAAATAGCCAGGGCGTAGTAACCTAGATAGGCAACTATCATACTGATTTAAGCATGATGAACGAATCTGTTTATGGTAAAGATCCAACCAAGCAGTTTCTGCAAGTAGTTTATACTCGAGCAAGATACGTGCTCATGAGTCAAGACAGACACAAAGTCGCAGTTATCAAACAAGAAAGAAAGGAATCCTTCATTTGACTATATGGTCCCCATACAATAACATACATTACATCCAGTATCCTGACGGTTCCTTTGTTTGGCACTTGGCAACAGAGATGGTTATGGGCGTTACTTTCTACAAAACTGTTGTAGGATGTGGAAGGGAACATCGTGTGACCCGCATCTGACTTGTGTTGATTCCACACGCCAGGGACCTTTTCCAGAATGCTTAGGCCGTTTTGTATACGGGAATTTTGTTCATATCTTTTAGATTGATTTGTATGAATGGATGTTTATGGAGTGAATATATCTTAAAAGGTGGGACAGATGGAATTGTATTAATCATAAGATCATTTTCGGTCTATTATAGCCGGAGTTATTGGAAGTCGCTTAATCATGTGAGAAAAAGGGGGTGGTTTCTTTCGCTAGCAGCGCATGGCAACTCCATGAGAATACGGATATATAATCTCAGAAAGCCGGTGCGCGGGCCATTCACATACGCATTAAGTGTCAAGCAATTTAAACGTGTAGTGGAAAGTGGAAGATTAATTACTTGAAAAATGTCTTCTCAAAGATATTCAAAAGCTCTACTGTCTGGTGCTGCAGCTTTTCGAAATGTCGCTCGTCAGCAGGTATGCAAAAGAGCGATTTCTTTCGTGTATCGTATTCAAAAATTTACATTGTGGAGTATGTGCTTTATGGAAAATAGGACAGGGTATGATATTTTTCACCTTGGGGTACTCCCCGATCCCAGATCAGTTACAGGTCAAAGACTCTCTCTCTCTCTCTCTCTCTCTCTCTCTCTCTCTCTCTCTCTCTCTCTCTCTCTCTCTCTCTCTCTCTCTCTCTCTCCTTTCTTTCTTTCTTTCTTTCTTTCTTTCTTTCTTTCTTTTTCTTTGTTTCTTTCTTTATTTCTTTCTTTCTCTTTCTCTTTCTCTTTCTCTTTCTCTTTCTATCGCTCTCTCTGGTTCACTCTCCGGCTCTGTCGCGTTCTCTCGCTCGCTCGACTGCTCTCTCTCGCGTCCATTGATTTAGTCACGTACGCACACCTCACATCGATATGCACATGTATGCATGCATGTAGGCGCGCGCGCGCGCGCGCGCACACACACACACACACACACACACACACACACACACACACACACACACACACACACACACACACACACACACACACACACACACACACACACACACCTCTCCCTCACTCCACCCGTCCTCACACACCCTCACACACTACGAAACCGGAGAGAGAAAGGAAGAGAATGACATGAATGGAAAACAAACATTAATGTATTAAAACACTGAGTACAGGGCTAGTAGTATTGTCTAGGGTGGTGAGTGAATAATTGCTTTATTGCACAGATGATTGCATTCAAGCAGCGAGGTGGACGCCGCAAGAATAGCTAGCAACTGCCCGATTAATCTATGAACATGTTCTGCGTAAAATTTGTTTGTATAAATACCAGTGTTTATTGTCATCATGAAGTTTGAATTCGTTATGAATGAAATTGTGTTCATGAGAGTAACTTTTCTGAACTTACTTGGCCTCATGTCAGGTTTTCAAGTTTATGAAGTAATAAGATAAAATAACATTTTTATTTAATAGGCATTGTTTCGATCCAATCTCGCCCGTATTGACTCGAGTTCTTTCCTTTGCAGGTGCGACACAACAGCCAGGTTTGCATGCACAGCCGTAGCCTGAGCTTGGCTGCAGCGGCTAGGAATCAGCTGGCTGTTCTGGAAGCTCCTCTACCTGGTAAGTTTCTTCTTTTTTTTCTTCTTTTTTTTCTTTTTTTTTTTGGGGGGAGGGGGTTATGTGCTTAACTTAAGTATTTTTGTTTTCTTTCTTCTTATATATAAAGTAGTGATGTATCTTTGGATTATTATTGTTCTATTTTGAGATAATAGAAAGGTTTAGTAATCTGATGATAGTGTATTTCTTATTTTTTCCACATCATGAAAATAAAGCATTTAAGTACCAACGTCAACGAAATACGTGTGAATACAAAATAAGGAAAACGGGATCCATGAAGAACAAACCAGTGGAATCATCTAAACACATTTTTTCTCTCCCCCTTCCCGTGCAGGCACCGGCGTGGTAGCAGCTGTCACTGGAGACAAGTCACTCCGAGTCAAGTTCAGTGACGGCAGTGCCAGGGAGGTCCCATACACGTGGCTGCGAGACAACTGCCGGTGCCACGCTTGCTCAGGCATTCTCGCCTCGGGGAACTTGCAGGCTGAAGTTTACCCTGAGATTATCCAGGTACGAAGGGCTGGGGGTTTGTTTTACGTGCTTCAGAGACGTTTTATGTTAAGGACTTTCTTTACGTGTAGTTTAGAGGATGGTGTTATGTTTGGTTATAGAGAAAGGTGTATATTTATCTGTCTAGCACTCCGGTGAATTTTTATCAAGTCGGATATTTACTTGTCTTATGTGATATTGCAGCTAACATTCATCATTGCACGTATCTCAGTGACAACTAAACCTTTCCTCTCTATATATATATTTATACTTTTTTTTCTTATTTCGATCATTTTCTCTACCCTCCCACAGACTAATGAATTCGGAGTGGTGGTGGACTGGAGTGACGGACACATCAGCAAGTATTCCGGCTTGTGGCTTCATGACCACACACTCATGTCTCCTCCCCGATCTCTCAACCGCATGCTCCACGCGGTGTGATGGTGAGTAAGGAAGGCTTAGGCTCACTGTAAATTCGTCGCCTTTTTTCTGAGATATTGGTAATTTTTTTAATTGGTTTAGGCATTGACTGGTTATATATTTTATTGATGGATTTGTTAGGTCGTGACGAAAAGGAGTTATGATTTTATTTTTCCTTTGTTGCATTTTCATTTTTTTTCTTTTTTTATGGTTCTATTCAAATTTCGGTAGTCCATATCGTTGATGATATAGCAAAGCACAGTATCAACATAGATATCCTCATTTCCAACTTCTTTCGTCGCATTTCCAGAGCCAGTCCAGCCCGGAAGTCGACGGCAATCTCACCCACGACGCTGCCGAAGATACCGATAATGGCGTAGCGAAAACAAGAATAATGGAAGGCACCCAAATGCCCCTTCCGCCTCTCAGAGATCCAGTGAGGATTTGGTATCGGCTTCGGCGGGATAAAGATGAACAATATCCTGCCACGGGAGAAGAATCCATCAAGGTCCCGAAGGATAAACGGTCCACGAAGTAGCCGGCCGTTCGTCTCGAGGAGCTGTTCTCCTTCCTTCTGCCTTTGAACGATGGCGCCGAGGGGGTCCTTCCGCCTCGGTCTGCTTGCTTAGTCCACACCGTCCTGCACTTTGCATTGCCATAGGGATCTTCACCGATTGCAACTGGTGCATTTGTTATTCGTTATGATGTCATTGCAGTTTTACTCTTAGTAAATATGGATCTAGTGTGATCATAATGTTCACTTGCACGTATAGTTTGAGACTTGTTGAGGGACGTACAGGACACGTCAGTCTATGTAGCTTAAGGAGTAATGGGAAGTAATTAATTGTCGCCATATAGAATTAATGGCTTTGCATTTTATATGGGGGGTGAAGTGTATGAATGTCACCTTTAAAAACAGGTAGACATCTCTCATTATTTGGTTGGAGTTTTAATAAATATATTTAGTGTACCATGACTTTGTTCTCAACCTTTATCTATGTGGATTCAAAGAAAGTTTTTTTCCTCTTTTTTTTTCTTTTCTTTTTTTTTTTTTTTTTTTTTTTGCAAAATATATACTCGCTTAACGTTACGTGTGATGTATGAAAATTATATAGAGAAAATGGATATATATGGTTTTACACTTTGTATTACGAGTCAGACAAGCAGAGATTATTTCACGTATAAGCATATGATCTATCCACTGCACAAAATGCGTTGTAATTTCAATGGAGTATCAAAAAATGAGGGAAGCAGTAATAATTCCTGAAAATGTTTCTGTGCAGGAAAAATGCCACAGATATTATGACTTTTCTATTCTAAAAATTATTAATCACCATATACGTGTTCATTTCAGAAACAATTGCATTAATAATATGAATGGAAACTTTGATATCGATCTCATGTCAGCATTATACATTCCACCCATTATATATTACTGTCATGATAAAAAATCGTCACGCTACGCTGTCTACTTAGAATGGCACGTTAATATTTCACACAACGAAATTATTCAAGATATATCGCAGACTTTCCCAACTCAAATGAGACAACTACGCATTCTGAGGCACGATGCAATGAAGCAATGATAAAAGCCTCTTTTTGTCTGTTTATATTTATCCGGTTTTATCTGGATTCTTTGTCGGCCTTTCTGAATTCCTGACACACACACACACACGCATATGTTTAATCCTTCTTTTTTTTTTCTTTTTCTCTCTATTTTTTTCTCTTTTTCTCTCTTTCTTTT
>BOPN01002738.1:94580-97080 GCA_017312705.2 Penaeus japonicus | reverse complement strand
TCACCTCTTTAGGCACAGCCGTGGTTGGCACTGTCACAAGTACAAATTCACTGCGCGTTGGCTTCAGTGACGGCAGTGCCAGGGAGATCCCCTACACGTGGCTCAGGAGCAACTGCAGGTGCCACAAATGCCTTCATGGCAACACCGAGGGACATCTGGTATCACGGCAACAAAATACAGATGTCCACCCAGAATGATTACCTTCAGGTACAGTACCTTAGATTTTTTTCTGGGGGGTTGTCATTTTTTTTTTTTTTTGGGGTTGGTTGCATTTTGTTCAGGTCGGAATATTGAACAGGTATTAATCTTGTTCTTTTATGAAGGGAAAGAAAAGCTTTTGTAATCTGTTCATGTTTATCTTTGATCAGGTTTGAGTGGTGATCCATTTCATTTAAGAGGTTCAAAGTTTGTTCAGATATGAACATTGCTTTGGTATAGATTTAGTTCATTAAGAAAGAAGTAGAAGTTATTGACTCTAACTTTGTTCAGGCATAATTTATTTAGAAGGTAATTATCATTATGTTTGTCATCATCACTATCATGAGCATTGCGATTACTCTTATTCAAATACTCATCATTTTCATCTTCATCTTCATCATAATCATCATCATCATCATCATCATTATCATCGTTATCATCACCACCACCATCACCACCATCACCACCACCACCATCATTACCCTTACAAATCACATATCATGAACCTATTACCATTGGTACATTTCTCATTTCCATATATTTTCATTGCCGTACCTATTTCTCCATCACCATCATCACCTTCATCACCATCCTCACCACCCTCACCATCATCCCCAACATCACCATCATCCCCAACATCACCATCATCCCCAACATCACCATCCTCACCATCATCCCAACATCACCACCCTCACCAACATCACCACCCTCACCATCATCACCAACCTCACCATCATCACAATCCTCACCACCCTCACCATCATCCCCAACATCACCATCCTCACCAACCTCACACCAACCTCACCATCCTCACCATCATCCCCAACCTCACCATCATCACCACCATCGTCACCATAACCACAACTCACCCTCCGCCCTCTGCGTCCCCCAGAGTAACGTCCACGGGATAGTGGTTGACTGGAGCGACGGACACATAAGCAAGTATCCGGGTTTGTGGCTTCACGACCAAGCCAAGACACCGGTGGATCCGCCACTTCTTCAGCAGCACCAAGTCTATGCTGTGTGATGGTGCGTTGTGTGGTGATGGTGTGGTGATTGTTTTGTGTGATGGTGTGGTGGCTGTGTTGTGTGATGATGTATTGTCTGTTTTGTGTGGTGACTGTGTTGTGTGATGGTTTGGTGACTGTGTTGTGTGATGGTGTGGTGACTTTTGTGTGATCGTGTGGTTGATTATTCGATTAATAGTTGATGGTGTTAAAGTGTGTTATTTTGTAAAATTAAAATAGGCGCCTTATGTATTTATATATTATCGATATAATGTGCGTGTGTGTTATTCATCTATATTCATGTATTGATCTTATTATAGGCTTATATGCTCTTCTGCCTTATCTGTTATTTTCCCATGATCTCTCCTCCTCACAGTTTTTTTCTTTCTTTCTTTCTTTCTTTCTTTCTATCTATCTTTCTTTTCTATGCCGTTATTCAAGAACATAAACTCAATATTTTTTTTCAACAGCACTGGAGTCACGAGGTTCTTTGACACCTCAAAGACGCTGTCGACGATGAGGAAGATGGCGGTCAAAGTGATGCTTATTACCGAGGTTTTCGTTTGACCCGAGAGCAACCCGGCTGACGAAGGCGCTCTGCTTTCTGCTGTTGATTCTCTCTATCTGTTTATCTATCTATCTATGTATCAATCTGTTTATCTATCTATATCTCGGTCTATCTATTGAACTAACTCTCTCTCTCTCTCTCTCTCTCTCTCTCTCTCTCTCTCTCTCTCTCTCTCTCTCTCTCTCTCTCTCTCTCTCTCTCTCTCTCTCTCTCTCTCTCTCTCTCTCTCTCTCTGTTTTAAACCTCTGATGATACCTACATGCCGAAAATATATTCATATTATGTTATCTGAAATCTGTATGTAGCAGTGAGGGAACTTAAATAGCACCTGTGTGTAATGTATGCCAAATAATTTTGAGTTTGAAGCATATGTGATAATAAAATATTAACAAAGCATTGATTTTTATTACTATGATAATAACTCTCCCATAAATCCAGCAAACGACCTCGGTTCTCATTCATAAAGAATCTTAAAACAATTTATAAGGAAAATAAACATAGATTATATAACCACTGTAATGTTTTTAATCCTACATCTACCATTTACTTCTTGTCAGTGCGTCTGTGTTTATCAAAGGTATTTAAGGTATGGGAAAGAGTGACAAAGGTGATATGATATTAAGATCATCAGATGAGAGTCACACACGAATATGGATATTGACGTGTGTGTGTGTGTGTGTGTGTGTGTGTTCTTACTAGCTGTTCTATATAAATGTTCTTATCAGTT
>BOPN01002738.1:87080-89580 GCA_017312705.2 Penaeus japonicus | reverse complement strand
TAATGATGACAGTGATAAGTGTAATAATGATGACAGTGATAAGTGTAATAATGGTGATAGTGATAAGTGTAATGATGGGAATAGTGATAAGTGTAATAATGATAATAGTGATAAGTGTAATAATGGGAATAGTGATAAGTGTAATAATGATAATATAAAATGAATAGATAAATCATAATGATGATACAAATGATTATACAAAATAAATAGATGAAATTATCATAAAAGTAAGAAGAAATCATCGAATATTGAGAAACATGATGGCCAGGTAGGATGGCGATGAAGAAAGTGAGTTGCAAATGATAATTACAATGATGATAACAATGACAATTGCAATAATAATTTCTTATTCATGAAAGCCGTTAGAAAAATATATATATAAACAACATAATATATATTTACTGACATCATTAAAATGTTTATTACCAAGTCAGAACGCATCTGAACACGACCCTACAGAACAAGGACAAAAGTTAAACAAATAGAAAAAGAACTGCATATACACCAAAGGAATTCATGTTCATATTATTCCATATAGATCCTACTTTCCCAAGGTTATGTGAGGCTAACTATATTAGGAACTTAAGAATAAGAGTCAGGTCACACACTCTGACCCTTTTCTTGAAGACTTTATGACTTCACTTGACCTGACTAAACTGACGAAGCACATTACCCTGTTGATGCAAAATGAGTTTGCAAAATCGAGTTTCGTTTTTACCTTTTTGATAAAGATTTCTGTTTCAAATTGGCTAGTAGATATTTTATTCAATTAATTTATTACGCAATGTTATCATGTTACGATCATTAGGTTATGATAGTGGTAATCATTCAGTTACGAATATATATATAAAATATGTACAAGTTGGTAAATTTCAAGAGAGAAATTGGTTGTTACAATAAAAATATTCGACTAATTCCAATTGCTTTGATATATTCAGATGAAATAGTTTCGTGTTGTTCAAAGAACGAACTATTTCAGGAGAGATTTTCAAATTTCGGGAAACAGTGGCGTATCATTTCGTTCAGTGGTTTTCTATATAAATATTATCACCGTGGCGCATCAAAGGGAGAAAAATATGAATAAAATTTCCACTTATATCCTGCCACACTGGAGATAAAATAATATAAAGTATTTGTTTGTCCGAGCACCTATCACCAAGGTCGAATTATGAACACACACTCATAGTCTTCCTCCTCTTTGCTTCCCCTCTCTCTCCCCAACAACCCACACTGTATATCCCCCCTCCCCCCATAATCCTTTCCTCTCTCTATCCCCCCCCCCCCCCCCAAGCCAAATACCTCCCCCTCTCTCGCCCCATACTACCCTTAACTCCTACCCATCGCTTCTCCCCTTCCATCTAGCATTCCGTTACCGTCTCCCCTATGACCCCTTTCACATTACCCCCACCTCCTCCAACCCTAACCCCCCCTCCTCTCTTCACCCCTATCTCCTCCTTCCCCTCCTCCTCACCCCCATCTCCTCCTCCTCCCCCTTTCACATTACCCTCACCTCCTCCAACCCTAACCCCCCCTCCTCTCTTCACCCCCATCTCCTCCTCCTCCCCCTTTCACATTACCCTCACCTCCTCCAACCCTAACCCCCCCTCCTCTCTTCACCCCCATCTCCTCCTCCCCCTCCTCCCCCCTCCCTCCTCCTCCTATTTTTCCCGATGCGTTCTATTGGCGCTTCATTTTCACTCGGCTGGCGATAGGCGAGGACCTCACGCGGCGCCACTTATCAGCTTCGCGTGAGGTTGCCAGCTGCCACGGAGAATTTCCCTGCCGACTCCTAGACTAAAACCCACACCCGGTGATCAAGGTCTGGTTGTATGTCACCCTTACTGTTTGGTTGGTGGTTTCACTTGTGTTGCGTCTGGTTGGGGGCGTCTGTCGTTTCCTTTTTTTCCTTTTGAAATGTTGGATGGGTGATTTTAGGTAGCGGGCCATGTGTGTGTGTGTGTGTATGTATATATATACATACACACATACACACACGCACACACACACACACACACATACATATATGTGTATATATATATATATATATATATATATATACATAATTATATATATATGTGTGTGTGTGCGTGTGTGTGTGTGTGTGTTTATAAATATATTTATGTATCTACGTCGCAGTGTTATCCGTTGTGTATATATCCTGACTAACTGTATTTGTATATAGTTTTATATATCATAACAATACATTGATATATATGTGTTTCATGCACAATCAATCAAGTTGCAATACCTTAATGACATATCCTCCTGATATCTAGGCCCTGCTAACCATTGCATCATAACACATTCATGTTTGAAACACGTCCGTTTCCTTTTGAAAGCAAGAAAAGCTGACACATGTGTATCCTTACCTGGTATGGCAAGTACAGATTACGAAAGGAATTTCCAAGTAAAACAGTACCACCGCTTGTGCGTGTGTGTTTGTGTGTGTGTATATATGTATATATATATATATATGTATATGTATATATACACACATATA
>BOPN01002738.1:64619-77119 GCA_017312705.2 Penaeus japonicus | reverse complement strand
TTCCTGGCATCGAGCCTAAAACCCCATACGTGACAATAAGCAACACTTTTCTGCAACGAAGCAGCAACTACGGCTTTATATTGAGGAGAGATATATAAACATACAACGTTGTATCATCTGCGTAGGAAATTATATTTTCAAGATCGTTGCCCATATCAGAAGTAAAAATCTTAATAAAAATAAGGGTCCCAAGACACTACCCTAGGGAACACCAGAGACAATAGGGTGAAAGTCAGAACAACAACCATTAAAGCAAACACGTTGGAGTAAAAAGGAAAAAACAAAGAAAAACAAAAACATTTAAAAACGGACCTTATGCAGTAGAGCCTCACGGTTAATTAAATGAAATCCACTGAAATACATTGCAACAGCAGGAGACTCCTGCCCTATAACTAAAATGCCCCTGAAAGTCATGAACAAGTAGAAGTGAGGCATCAAGACCCTTAAGACAAGAGAACTGCGAAGCCTTTATAAAAAGAAAGACGACGAGGCATAGTCGCTCAAAAATCTTTGAACAAATCGGCGTTATGGATATACAGTAGGGCGATATTCCAGTCGTTTACCTCCAAGAAAGAGGGAAACTACCAGACTTCAGGAGTCACCTAAAACATTAATTTTAGGAGCCAGCTGGTCAACTGTCTTCTTGAAAAACAAGGGAAGGAGTCCATCAAGCCACTATAGTAATCGAAGTCCAACAAATATCCTTTAAGCTCAATAGATTTAAATGCATTTAAACCTGATTGTGATAGAGGTTTTGGAAAGCATTTACGGAGTAAAGAAAGATTATGATCAGATTAATTAGTAAGCAAAATTTGGTAGATAGATATAGGAATATAAGAAAACAAACGAATTTACGTAAATAAAAATGGTAAATAATGGAATGGATAAATGGTGATGGTGAACTTAGCTGAATACCAGTACGGTAAGATTTTCCCATGTGCTCAAGGATAGGGTGCTGTAGAGGACGTGTGGTGCTACTCAAATATCGAGAGTTACATCTCGAACATTTGAACTGATATACAACACATGATTTAAGAGCACCATATCCTTGAGCACATGGGAAAATCTTACCGTACTGGTATTTAGCTAAGTTCACCATCACCATCTGCCATCAGAGAACACTGCTATTTCACTGGAAATCCTCTCACACAAAATTATTTCCAAATGTTAGCCTCTTCCTCACACAGACTTAACCTCATCATCTTGGAATCACTGTTTATCTTGAAGATGAAGCCAGAGTTTAACAACACAACGATTGCCATCCCATTACACACCCAATGATTCCAGATTTTTGACTGTAAGATTTCTCACTTAATGGTCTTGTTATTTGTAATCATTTTAGTTTGTTTTTACTGTTTATAACTCGCTTTTAATTTTATTTTTATTGATACTTTCTCGTTAACCTTTTATCATTCTTATTAATCATCATTTTTACAAGTGTCGTTCAACTATTTTTACGGTGTTAACTACCTTTTAGTAATATTTATCTTTAATTTAGCCTTTTTACTAGTGTAAGGTGGCATCCCGCAGCCTCACATCTCCCAGTCATCTCCCGGTCATCTCCCGTCGTCTCGCGCGTTTCGCCTTCCTGTACGATCTTCGGCTGCTACCTTATTTTCTTTTTGTCTGCCTTTTATTTGTTTTTATGCTTCGTTTGTTTTATTCGCATTTGTTTGAGTTTGCCCTTTCACTCCATACTTTCGTCTGCGATTCATTTACAAGTATATTTGTTCACGCTTCATCTTTGAGTTCCTTAACCTGTTATGCTATTTTTTATTGTCATTAATTTTTACCTTAATCTTTAGTTATTTTTCCACACCTACAGTGGCTTTGTTTTTGTTTTAAGAAATATCAATTTTACGCATTATTTTACTGTTTTAATTTCTCTCAGTTTATTACAGTGTGAATGAATAATTTTCTCAGTTTTACTGTCTCCTGATGATGATTTTGTATGATTTTTGTGGCTTTTCTTTTGCATTTATGTATATATTTTATTTTTATTAATCGATGTTCGACGTGGCTTATGACGTCACGAAAGCAGGCATAAGCTCACGTTGGTTTTTTTTTTTTTTTTTTTTTTTTTTTTTTTTTTTTTTTTTTTTTTTTTTTTTTTTTTTTTTTTTTTTTTTTTTTTTTTTTTTTTTTAGCCGGCCAATGGAAGACTCAGCCCATCGAAGCATCACATCATAATTTAATACAAGTTAAGTTCTGTTTCCTGACGGTATTTATTTTTCATAGGAGCTGGACATTATTCTTTATTTTTAATTATAAATATGAACCAGTCTTTATAGATTATACAGTATTATGATGCTGAAGAATATCGAATAAGGTTTCTTTTTTTCACGGTTTTATATTTTTCATATGGCAACTTAATTTTGGTGAGATAATACTAAGAACCTATCCAGGGGTGTCATTTAATTTCTACACGCTACCAATCCATAGAAATTAATTCGACAGGAACCCACTAATTATAGTATATTGTGGCTACGGAGCCTTATACCCCGCGACACTAGTTTGAACCATTGTTACTTTAAATTATTTTTAGCTAATCCGCTTTGTATTAACGGTTCATTTTTGTCTATTTTTAGCACTGAAGATGAAGTTGGTAAACTTCGAAACGTTTGAGAAATAAAGATGATGTTCGTAGCTGCGCTGGTGTTGCTTTTCCTGATAAAGTATATATGTGTATATATATATATATATATATATATATATATATATGCGTATAATATATAATTTTGAAAAGGAAATAGAAAATAAAAAAATAAAAAATAAAATTCGTAAAGAATATAAGGAAACCAGTGAGGGCAAAGCAAATGTAGGAGAGCAAATATTGGTAGATAAATACAGGCAGTCAGATTTATGTAAAATGAATTTAAAAATATATAGATAAATCAAATGAAGTAAACAAAACATTGGTAAATAAACACAGGAAACAAGCATAAGTAAATTAGGAAAGTAACGTAAGTAATTAAAGTTAAACCAATTTAGATACATGCACAGATAGATGAAAATAGAATTAGCATTCAGTTTTATCGACTTTCCTGTTTCAAAATATTGGAAAAAAGGGGTATAAAATGGTTTATTTTTTAATGAAAACGGTGCAGTAATAATGATGATAATAATCATAAAGATAATGCTAATGATAATGATGATAATAATAATATGGCTAATGCTAATAATGATAATGATAATTATGATTATATTGATAATGAGAATAATAGTAATAATGATAGAGATAGTGGAAATAATGATATCAACAGAAGCAATGATAAATAATGATAATAAACATAAAATAAGACGAGACGAAGGGGGTGTAGCTCAGTGGTAGAGCGCTCGCTTTGCATGTGAGAGGCCCCGGGTTCGATCCCCGGCACCTCCATTATGTAAGGCTTTGAATCGAAGATCTCATGCAGAAGGTGTTCTTTTCATTGCATTTTCATTGATACTCCGAAGCATTCGCTTTGAATTTCAACACATTTTCAAGTGTAGATTCCATGCTACCATGTCGGGAAATAGTATGTTCTTGCAGCCTAGTTGCAAGAGCACCAGAAAGGCTGTCTGGATACTCGTGGGCATCAATCACACTTGGAGATGAGAACTTTAATGAGAGCAGCTTCGATCGCATCCACGTCAATCGAAGGACCGTCTGAGAAGTTCCTGATTTTCTTAATGGCCAAGTCGACGCCCTTTACTCCTTGGTCACTTCTGAAGCCTTTGGTGCTTTGGCCAGTTACTTAAGTAGCGCCGAGAAGACGGATTCCTTTTGAACATGTTTCTGTAATTCACGAGTAAAAGTCAAATGTATAATTATGACAATAACAACGATAGTAGTAATAATTAGCATCAATAACATCAACAATAACATCAATAACATCCTCCTTTTTCCTCAGGCTAGAATTTAGAGGCTGTTCCTGCAATACATCGTGAACAGCGTAGATATAGTTCTTCTAGACTTCTAAGATTTCAAACCGGATGAGTTCGATAAAGCCATGACTGATATACGCTAATCTCTCTCTTAGATAGGTAGTACACTTTTCGAATCGCCTTTCTGAATCTCCCATATCTTGACAAAAGTCCTCTAATTCTTTTCTCTTTCCTTTCTGCTTATAAATGGGTAGATGAAAAAGTTCACACAAGATTGTAGTGTACCTTACTTATGTAGAAGATCATAGGCTAAAATGTTGACATCCAGCGGTTTCTATTACTCATCAGGAACATACCTATTACGTAAAGTTAAATCGGTTTTCTTTTAGGTAACCATATCTTTACGAAATAGGAAATCACACTAATTATTTATTCATCTTAAAGAACTGTCTGCATTTTGAATTTATTAATATTTTGATTTCATGAATCTACAACGCAAATGATGGTATTGATGATAATGATGATAATGATAATGATGATAATAATGAGGATGAAAATGATAATTCAGATAATAAGATCAATAAAAATGACGACAACAATATCATCATCATTATTGTTATTGTTATTAGTTTTGTAACTATTATTATCATCATTACAGATATCATCATCATCAGTCTTATAATGATGATAATAATAATGTTAACAATGATGATAAAGAAATGATAATAATAATGATAACAGTGATGATTATAATGAAAATAATGATAGCAATAATAAAAATGGTAGTAAAAACAAGGATTATGAGGATGATACCAATAAATGATAATAATAATGATTGTTATCATGTTAATCATAACATCATCATCATTCATGACAGTAAGGATGATAATGATTATGATGATATTGATAATATGTTTATGATGATGATATTATTAATGATAAGGAAAATGATAAAGATGATAATGATAATATTGATAATGATAATGATAGTAATAATCATAATAATGATGATAATGATAGTAATAATCATAATCATAATGCTGATGATAATGGTGATAGTGATATGGGTAACATTGATAATCATAATGACAATGATAATAATAACAATATTGATGATGATCATGATAATACTAATGGCAATAACAATAATCATAATGATAATAATAATGGTGATAATATCATTTATATTAAGGATGATAATGACGATGAGATTAATACTGATAACAATGATAATAATAATAATAATAATGATAAATACAATGAAATAATAATGATAATTATAACAGTAATGATAATGATGCTGATGATAATAATAATGTTAATGATAATAATAATGCTAATAATGATGACAACAACAACGATAATAGTAATAATTAGCATCAATAGCATCAACAACTTCACAACCCATCGACTTCCCTGAAGGCCGAGCCACTGTTTACGGTTGTCATGGCAACACGGTATCGACGGCATCAACCAACGACAGATGATAACACATACAATGGTAAGTCTGCGGATACATAGACATAGAGAAGAGATACGTTATGATACATGTAAAGAAATTATAAAACGGTTGTTGAACGAGTTATGGTAGTGTTAACTACCGAGAGAGAAGATACATAAGAGATACATGGAGAGAAGGTATATCGTGATACAGGATAAATTGATTATATGGGATTTTTTTTTTTTTTTTACGGTAGCTGTATATATTCATATGTGTGTGTGTGTGTGTGTGTGTGTGTGTGTGCGCGTATCCCCCTCTCTCTCTCTCTCTCTCTCTCTCTGTGAGAGAGAGAGAGAGAGAGAGAGAGAGAGAGAGAGAGAGAGAGAGAGAGAGAGAGAGAGAGGAGGGAGGGGAGAGAGAGAGAGAGGGAGAGAGGGGGGGAGAGAGAGAGAGAGAGAGAGAGAGAGAGAGAGAGAGAGAGAGAGAGAGAGAGATAGAGAGAGAGAGAGAGAGAGAGAGAGAAAGAAAGAGGAGGGAGGGGAAGAGAGAAAGAGAGAGAGAGATAGAGGAAGAGGGACAGAGAGAGAGAGAGAGAGAATGAAAGAAAGAGAGGAAGAGGGAGAGAGAGAGAGAGAGGAAAAGGGAGACTCGACAGACGAACGGAATAAGGATTTTTATGATATACTAAAATATTATATCAGAATAAACTACCAGGCACAGAACCAAAATAAACACACACAGCCGAATAAGTGAAAACCATTTCGCAACTTCAGCCCAACAAGGTGCACGGACATAGCTTTCGTTATTTCAAACTCATTAATGTCTGAAGTCTTATGTAAGAGCCTAAACAAGACTGAAAGGGAATCAAGATTAAAGGCTTTCATGATGTAAAAAAATAGTTATTCTGAAGGAAATATAACGTGAAGGAAGTCGAGGATATAAAGGATGCTTAACACTATTCTATATCTTACACATATTGATAATGAGCCAATCAAACGTCGATGGATTAAATTAAAAATCAAGTAGCAAAAAATTATATATATATATATATATATATATATATATATATATATATATATATATCTAACAGTTGCAAAAGTAAATTTTGTAACATTTGCGAATCAGGACCAATTTTTGTGTAATAGATGAGATATTTTGAGCATGTTTCTCAAAAGTCAACTGAGGATTTAACGTGGCACATAGTTTTGAATATACAACATTTTGTATCCGATTACCCAGAATAAATAAGCCAGGATTGGGAGGAAAAAACGTGCATGATCTGCTAATAAGGATGGAGTTGATCTTCCTGGCATCGAGCCTAAAACCCCATACGTGACAATAAGCAACACTTTTCTGCAACGAAGCAGCAACTACGGCTTTATATTGAGGAGAGATATATAAACATACAACGTTGTATCATCTGCGTAGGAAATTATATTTTCAAGATCGTTGCCCATATCAGAAGTAAAAATCTTAATAAAAATAAGAGTCCCAAGACACTACCCTAGGGAACACCAGAGACAATAGGGGAAAGTCAGAACAACAACCATTAAAGCAAACACATTGGAGAGAGACTGAGATTTTTAAGAGATAATGATAATAAACAAGTAAAAAGGATAAAACAAAGAAAAACAAAAACATTTAAAAACGGACCTTATGCAGTAGAGCCTCACGATTAATTAAATGAAATCCACTGAAATACATTGCAACAGCAGGAGACTCCTGCCCTGTAACTAAAATACCCCTGAAAGTCATGAACAAGTAGAAATGAGGCATCAAGACCCTTATGACAAGAGAACTGCGAAGCCTTTATAAAAAGAAAGACGACGAGGCATAGTCGCTCAAAAATCTTTGAACAAATCGGCGTTATGGATATACAGTAGGGCGATATTCCAGTGGTAAAGCCGTAACGCGCTTTGGAAGGGAGTGATGTGTACCTCCAAGAAAGAGGGAAACTACCAGACTTCAGGAGTCACCTAAAACATTAATTTTAGGAGCCAGCTGGTCAACTGTCTTCTTGAAAAACGAGGGAAGGAGTCCATCAAGCCACCATAGTAATCAAAGTCCAACAAATATCCCTTTAGCTCAATAGATTTAAATGCATTTAAATCCGATTGCGATAGAGGTTTTGGAAAGCATTTACGAAGTAAAGAAAGATTATGATCAGATTAATTAGTAAGCAAAATTTGGTAGATAGATATAGGAATATAAGAAAACAAACGAATTTACGTAAATAAAAATGGTAAATAATGGAATGGATAAATGGTGATGGTGAACTTAGCTGAATACCAGTACGGTAAGATTTTCCCATGTGCTCAAGGATACGGTGCTGTAGAGGACGTGTGGTGCTACCCAAATATCGAGAGTTACATCTCGAACATTTGAACTGATATACAACACATGATTTAAGAGCACCGTATCCTTGAGCACATGGGAAAATCTTACCGTACTGGTATTTAGCTAAGTTCACCATCACCATCTGCCATCAGAGAACACTGCTATTCCACTGGAAATCCACTCACACAAAATTATTTCCAAATTCTAACCTCTTCCTCACACAGACTTAACCTCATCATCTTGGAATCACTGTTTATCTTGAGGATGAAGCCAGAGTTTAACAACACAACGATTGCCATCCCATTACACACCCAATGATTCCAGATTTTTGACTGTAAGATTTCTCACTTAATGGTCTTGTGTTTTGTAATCATTTTAGTTTGTGTTTTTACTGTTTATAACTCGCTTTTAATTTTATTTTTATTGATACTTTCTCGTTAACCTTTTATCATTCTTATTAATCATCATTTTTACAAGTGTCGTTCAACTATTTTTACGGTGTTAACTACCTTTTAGTAATATTTATCTTTAATTTAGCCTTTTTACTAGTGTAAGGTGGCATCCCGCAGCCTCACATCTCCCAGTCATCTCCCGTCGTCTCGCGCGTTTCGCCTTACTGTGCGATCTTCGGCTGCTACCTTATCTTCTTTTTGTCTGCCTTTTATTTGTTTTTATGCTTCGTTTGTTTTATTCGCATTTGTTTGAGTTTGCCCTTTCACTCCATACTTTCGTCTGCGATTCATTTACAAGTATATTTGTTCACGCTTCATCTTTGAGTTCTTTAACCTGTTATGCTATTTTTTATTGTCATTAATTTTTACCTTAATTTTTAGTTATTTTTCCACACCTACAGTGGCTTTGTTTTTGTTTTAAGAAATATCAGTTTTACGCATTATTTTACTGTTTTAATTTCTCTCAGCCCATCGAAGCGTCACATCACCATAATAATACAAGTTAAGTTCTGTTTCCTGACGGTATTTATTTTTCATAGGAGCTGGACATAGTTCTTTATTTTTAATTATAAATATGAGCCAGTCTTCATATATTATACTTTATACAATACTGAAGAATATTCATTAAGGTTTCTTTTTTCACGGTTTTATATTTTTCATATGGCAACTTAATTTTGGTGAGATAAGACTAAGAACCTATCCAGGGGTGTCATTTAATTTCTACACGCTACCAATCCATAGAAATTAATTCGACAGGAACCCACTAATTATAGTATATTGTGGCTACGGAGCCTTATACCCCGCGACACTAGTTTGAACCATTGTTAATTTAAATTATTTTTAGCTAATCCGCTTTGTATTAACGGTTCATTTTTGTCTATTTTTAGCACTGAAGATGAAGTTGGTAAACTTCGAAACGTTTGAGAAATAAAGATGATGTTCGTAGCTGCGCTGGTGTTGCTTTTCCTGATAAAGTATATGTATATATATATATATATATATATATATATATATATATGCATATAATATATAATTTTGAAAGGGAAATAGAAAATTAAAAAATCAAAAATAAAATTCGTAAAGAATATAAGGAAACCAGTGAGGGCAAAGCAAATGTAGGAGAGCAAATATTGGTAAATAAATACAGGCAGTCAGATTTATGTAAAATGAATTTAAAAATATATAGATAAATCAAATGAAGTAAACAAAACATTGGTAAATAAACACAGGAAACAAGCATAAGTAAATTAGGAAAGTAACGTAAGTAATTAAAGTTAAACCAATTTAGATACATGCACAGATAGATGAAAATAGAATTAGCATTCAGTTTTATCGACTTTCCTGCTTCAATATTGGAAAAAAGGGGTATAAAATGGTTTATTTTTTAATGAAAACGGTACAGAATTGATGATGATAATAATCATAAAGGTAATGCTAATAATGATAATTATGATTATATTGATAATGGGAATAATAGTAATAATGATAGAGATAGTGGAAATAATGATATTAACAAAAGCAATGATAAATAGTGATAATAAACATATTGACATATGAGACGAAGGGGGTGTAGCTCAGTGGTAGAGCGCTCGCTTTGCATGTGAGAGGCCCCGGGTTCGATCCCCGGCACCTCCATTATGTAAAGCTTTGAATCGAAGATCTCATGCAAAAGGTGTTCCTTTCATTGCATTTTCATTGATACTCCGAAGCATTCGCTTTGAATTTCAACACATTTTAAAGTGTAGATTCCATGCTACCATGTCGGGAAATAGTATGTTCTTGCAGCCTAGTTGCAAGAGCGCCAGAAAGGCTGTCTGGATACTCGTGGGCATCAATCACACTTGGAGATGAGAACTTTAATGAGAGCAGCTTCGATCGCATCCACGTCAATCGAAGGACCGTCTGAGAAGTTCCTGATTTTCTTAATGGCCAAGTCGACGCCCTTTACTCCTTGGTCACTTCTGAAGCCTTTGCTGCTTTGGCCAGTTACTTAAGTAGCGCCGAGGAGACGGATTCCTTTTGAACATGTTTCTGTAATTCACGAGTAAAAGTTGAATGTATAATTATGACAATAACAACGATAGTAGTAATAATTAGCATCAATAACATCAACAATAACATCCTTCACTCCTCCCAATTTTTTTCTCTCTAACTAAACAAATAATATAGTATTATCGTATAGTTTAATTTTGCGTGAATTCAGACAGTAAGAATAATTGTATGAGAATTTAGAATAAGTTTAAGCATTCTACAAATTCTTTTAGTTGTTTAAAGATAATTTTCTCTTCCCTGTTCATGCGTTAGAATCCCTTGTTAAGCAATAATTAAATCATTATTTAGATTCCTGTAAAATGTTTAGTTGAGAGTTAATGTCAGGTTTCCACTTCTAATTCATTTAAGATTCCCCCCCTTTGAAATTTTCATTTTCTCATTATTTCTGAATGTCTGTTTATATTTATTGAAAATCAGATCTTATGATGTGCATATTTCTTAGTGACTTTTCTTTCTTATGTGTAAAAAAAAATATGATATTGTTTTCTCACTCGCTAGTTCAATCTTGTCATACTTGATATTTGAATCTTTCTACAAATATGAACAAGATAAATGTGTCTGTAGGTATTAACGCACACACACGCACATTCACGCACACACACGCGCACCCACCCACCCACACACACACACACACACACACACACACACACACACACACACACATATATATATATATAAATATATATATATATATATATATATATATATACATGTATATATATGTATATATGTATATATACACACACACACACACACACACATACACACACACACACACACACACACACACACACACACACACACACACACATACACACACACACACACACACACACACACACACACACACACACACACACATACACACACACACACACACACACACACACACACACACACACACACACACATACACACACACACACACACACACACACACACACACACACACACACACACATACACACACACACACACACACACACACACACACACACACACACACACACATACACACACACACACACACACACACACACACACACACACACACACACACATACACACACACACACACACACACACACACACACACACACACACACACACATACACACACACACACACACACACACACACACACACACACACACACACACATACACACACACACACACACACACACACAATGATCATGATAATACTAATGGCAATAACAATAATCATAATGATAATAATAGTGGTGATAATGATATCATTTATATTAAGGATAATAATGACGATGAGATTAATACTGATAACAATGATAATAATAATAATAATAATGATAAATACAATGAAATAATAATGATAATTATAACAGTAATGATAATGATGCTGATGATAATAATAATGCTAATAATAATAATAATGCTAATAATGATGACAACAACAACGATAATAGTAATAATTAGCATCAATAACATTAACGACTTCACAACCCATCAACTTCCCTGAAGGCCGAGCCACTGTTTACGGTTGTCATGGCAACACGGTATCGACGGCATCAACCAACGACAGATGATAACGCATACAAGGGCAGGTCTGCAGATACATAACCATATAGAGAAGAGATACGTTATGATACATGTAAAGAAATTATAAAACAATGGCTGAACGAGTTATGGTAGTGTTAAATACCGAGAGAGAAGATACATAAGAGATACATGGAGAGAAGGTATATCGTGATACAGGATAAATTGATTATATGGGATTTTTTTTTTTTTTTTTACGGTAGCTGTATTTCCTCCGGTACGTGTTTGAGTGTCTGTGTGTCCGTCTGTCTGTCTTTAGATGCATATAAAGCATGGGAATAAGATACACTTCGATACATGAAAGGATACATATTAGAATACACGAAAAGAAATTATGCGTCGGTACACGGACCGATGCTAAATTACGACACCTAAAACGAAGCAGAGAGGACACGTACCGAAGCGTAATAACGAGAGTTTGTCCATGCGTCCAGTCTCTCTTTTATGTTTATGTATCCAGCAGGGCAACCATATACTACAACTCACATTCAACCCAGAGGATTCTTGGTAATTGGCTACCGTAATTTTTCCCATTCAGACGTGCTGCACATAAAGGTGATATTGCTTTGTCCCATCCGATGTACGCGATGGGTTGTACATTTCCGTAAATATACCATATATTCGAATACGTGAATCTTGTCCCTGGTACGATTTTAGACTCACGCGTGGATGCTTTTGGAATAGTACATAAAATTCATAGTGTTACAGCCGTGTATGGCTCACATGATCGTACTCTGGGATATAGATAGATATAGATATATATAGATATATATTGCG
>BOPN01002738.1:49619-57119 GCA_017312705.2 Penaeus japonicus | reverse complement strand
CTTCTTCTTTCCCTCTCGTGTATGTGTGTTTCCCTCTTTATCTTTCTGTCCATCTTTTTCTCTATGTTTCAATCTGTGTGTCTTTATCTTACGGAAGGGAAGGAATTCTCTTTCATATCATTGAGTTTATACACATAAATATACTTTTTTCAATCTATTTTTTAAAATTCTTATACACACACACACATACACATACATACCAACACACACACACACACACACACACACACACACACACACACACACACACACACACACATACATATATATATATATATATATATGTATATATATATATATATATATACATATACATATACATATATATATATATATATATATATATATATATATATATATATATATATATATATATGTATGTATGTATGTATATATGTATGTATACATATATGTGCATATATACGCACACATAAACACACACATAATGTACATAGATGTTACCATAAGTCACCATAAGAATAAAAGTAAATACAGAAGTTTTCGAGTCCGTTCCCATCATACCAATTCGAATGCATATTGTGTTTAACAATTGTCAACAATGTAGACACGCGTATATGTATGTATGTATGTATGTATGCAGGTCTGTGCGTGTGCGTTTCCCCAGTGAAATTGTTATCATTTTCCTTAATTTAATTCTTCATTACTGAAATGATCATCATCAAAATATTCGTTCAAGTGTGACCTTTTCACCCATATTCCGTAGACTTTTTCTTTAAATATCAAATCTCGCCAACACATAAACTGACGCTTTTCATAAAAGCCAAATATTTGATGACCTACTTACACCGTATCCTTTTCTTTTACATTTTTACATAATCCTTTTTATTCCTTAGATTTCTTCTTTTTTTCTGGTGATATTAAAAGAAAAGAAAACCTAAAAATGGAGATCCATCACCGACGAAAAATTCTTCCCCTTGACATCTTTCCTTTTCAGTCGACTTAAGCGTTAATATTCCTTGACGTCAACAGTCATTCATCTCTTCCACCTTCTTCTCCTCATTCATGCTTCCCCCCCCCCCCCCTCTTCCTCTCTCTCTTACCCTCACCCTCCCCTCTTCCTCTGCCTCCTCTTACTATTTTCTCATTTGCTTCTTTTCTCCCTCTTTCGTTCTTCCGCCTCCTCCCCAAATCTCCATTTTTTTTTCTTTATTCTTCTTCTTTCGTTCCTCCGCCTCTTCTCTCACTCTTTCTCCCTCTTCTCTCCTCCCTCTTTCGCTCCTCCGCCACCTCTAACTCTTTCACCACTCTTCTTCCTTCTCCCTCTCTTCTTGCTCCGTCTCCTCCCGCTCTTTATCCCTTCTCTTCTCCCTATTTCGTTCCTCTTACTCCTTCCACTCTTTCCCCTCTTCTTCTCTCCCTCTCCCTATCCTTCATTTTTTCCTTCCCTCTTACTTCTCTCTCTCGTTTAGTTTCCTCCTTTACCTCCCTTTCTTCCCCTTTTTTCCCTTATTTCCTCCTTCCCCTTTCTTAATCTTTCATCTCGCTTCCCCTTGTCCTTTTTTATTTCCTTTTTCTCTCCTTCTTTCGACCATATCCGATTTCCCTCACTCTCTTTCTCTCTCTCTCTCTCTCTCTCTCTCTCTCTCTCTCTCTCTCTCTCTCTCTCTCTCTCTCTCTCTCTCTCTCTCCCTTCCTCACCTTCTCCTTCTCCTTTTCTCCTATCACCCCCCCCCCCGCCCCGCCCTCCTCCTCCTCCTCCTCTTCCATCTAAACCCCACCCCCACCCACCATCCCCACCCCCCTACCACCCCCGCTCGCGCCCTCAAGCATACGTGCCCCTCATCCAACACCATAGCATTGTCTATTCTACCGTTCACGCGAAGGGAATATTTGTGCAAAGAACAATCTTTTCCTCTGTCGTTCTTCTTCAGCCTCCCCCCCCCCCCCCACCTTCCCTAGCACCCACCCCAAAGCCGAGCCCCCCCCCCCACCCCCTCCTAACCCGACACTCTCCCTACCGTCATTCTTTGAATCTCAATACCCTCCCCCCCCCCCCATCCATCCCACCCCTTCCACCCTTCCACCCTTCCACCCTACCTACCTACACCCTCGCAGTTTTCCATACCCACCCGCAGCCTACTGCCCACCTGCAGCCCACCGCCCACCTGCAGCCCTCCGCCCACCTGCAGCCCACCGCCCACCGCCCACCTGCAGCCCACCGCCCACCCCCACCCTCGCCCGCTGCACTTTGTGAATATTAGCTGCCAGAGGGAACAAGAGAGGTCGCCTCGTCTATCCTCCGCCAGACTACATAAAGCCCTCAGAAGGTTGGGGAGGGAGGGGGGATGGAGGTAGGGGAGGAGGGGGAGGTAGGGGAGGGGAAAGGATGCTTTAAGAGGGGAAGGAGGGAGGAGGAGGGGGAACGATGGTTTAGGAGGGGAGAGGGGGAAGGGGGGAGGGGAAAGGATGCATTGAGAGGGGGAGGATTAGGGGGGAAGGATGCTTTCAGAGGGGGGATTAAAGGATGCTTCAGAAGGAGGGAGGAAGAGGAAGAAAAGGAAAGGGTGCCTTAAGAGGGCGAATAGGGGAAGGGATGGCATGTCATTCCCTCCTTTTTCTCCTCCTCCTCTGCCTTATCTTCCTCCTCCTCCTCCTCCTCCTCCCCCTCCTACCCTCCTTATCCTCTACCCTACCCCCCCCCTCCCCATCGTCCTCTCTCTTTCACCCTTGTGTCTTTAAGGAGGAGGGGGGGGAGGAGGGGGGAAAGGATCCTTTTGGAGGGGAGGGAGAGGGGGGTAGGGGGGAAGGATGCTTTGGGAGAGGAAGGAGGGGGGGAAAGGATGCCTAAGTAAGGGGAGGGAGAGGAGGGGAAGGATAACATGGGAGGGGGGTAGGGGGGAAGGATGCTTTGTAAGGGGAAGGAGTGGGGGGAGGATGCTTTGGGATGCACTTTGGGAAAGATGAGAAGGAGGAGGAGAAGGAAAAGTGAGAAGAAAGAGGAGAAGCAGAAGTTTGAAGAAGGAGAGGAAGAAAAGTGAGAAGGATATATGGAAGAGAAGCAAAAGTTAGGAGTAAAAGGGGCAATAAAATGAGGAAGGGGAGATGAAGATCGAGAGGAAAAAGAGGAAGCAAAAGATGAGAAAAAGAAGAAGCAAAAAGTAAGAAGGAAGAGAAGGTGCAAAAAACGAGGAGGAGAAGAGGAAGCACAAACAATGGAACTTTGTGAAGGTGAAGCGTCATTCGTAGCGGTACGAGTCAAGTGCTGCATTACAAGGAGAATAGAGAAAGAGAGAGGGGGGGGAGAGAGAGAGAGAGAGAGAGAGAGAGAGAGAGAGAGAAATAGAGAGAGGGGGGAGGGAGAGAGAGAGAAAGAGAGAGGGAGAGAGAGGGGGGGGAGGGAGAGAGAGAGAAACAGAGAGAGAGGGGGGGGGGGAGGGAGAGAGAGAGAAAGAGAGAGGGAGAGAGAGAGAGTATAACCTTGCAATAACCATTTGAATTTATATATTATGTCTGCTGTTATTGTTATTATGTCGATTGAATATCATTTGCATATGTAAGCTTTTGCCATTGTCTTTCATATAATACACTCATCAATATAACTTGTATCATTCTAGTTGTTACATTATATATCTTACCACATACACATATACACATACATACACGTATGGTCGTTGCTTCGCCTATCTGTTTGCCCCTCTCTTACTGTCACGTGAAACACACCAATGTTTTTTTGTTTTGTTTTTTTGTCCATCCCTTCGCAAGAGTATGCATTGATGCAACACTTCCCTCATCACATTCACACATATTCTCAGATAAATCATACATTGTGGTAGAGTGTCTCGAAGTAGGAGGAGGAGCAAGAGAGAGAGAGAGAGAGAGAGAGAAAGAGAGAAGCAAGAGAGAAAGTGAGTGAGACAGAGCGAGAGAGAGAGAGAGCGAGAAAGAGAGAGAAGAGGAGAGGGAAAGAGATAAAAAAGGAAATGAGAGACAGAGAGAAGTGTATCAGAGAAGGGGAGAAGAGGAAAAGAGTAAAGGAAAGAAGACATAAAGAAAGTTAGGGGAAGGGGGCGAGGGGGCAGAGGTGAAAAAGGAAGCCAAGGGAAGGGAGAGGGGGAGGAGGAGGGGAGGGGGGGAAGTGACGCGAAAAAGAGGGGGAGGAGTGACGCGAGATAAAGGGGAGGGGGGAAGTGACGCGAGATGAAGGGGGGGGAGGGGTGACACGAGATGGAGGGGGAAGTGACGCGAGATGAAGGGGGAGTAACGCGAGATGGAGGGGAAGTGACGCGAGATGGAGGGGGAGTGACGCGAGATGAAGGGGGGGAGTGACGCGAGATGGAGGGGGAGTGACGCGAGATGGAGGGGGGGAGTGACGCGAGATGGAGGGGAGGTGACGCGAGATGGAGGGGGAGTGACGCGAGATGGAGGGAGGGGGGGAGTGACGCGAGATGGAGGGGGGAGTGACGCGAGATGGAGGGGGAGTGACGCGAGATAAAGGGGGAGTGACGCGAGATGGAGGGGGGAGTGACGCGAGATGGAGGGTGACGCAAGATGGAGGGGGAGTGACGCGAGATGGAGGAGGGGGGGAGTGACGCGAGATGGAGGAGGGGGGAGTGACGCGAGATGGAGGGGGAGTGACGCGAGATGGAGGGGGAGTGACGCGAGATAAAGGGGGGGGGTGACGCGAGATGAAGGGGGGGGAGTGACGCGAGATGGAGGGGAAGTGACGCGAGATGAAGGGGGAGTGACGCGAGATGGAGGGTGACGCGAGATGAAAGGGGGTGACGCGAGATGGAGGAGTGACGCGAGATGGAGGGGGGGAGTGACGCAAGATGGAGGGGGGGGAGTGACGCGAGATGGAGGGGGAGTGACGCGAGATGGAGGAGGGAAGTGACGCGAGATGGAGGGGGGGAGTGACGCGAGATGGAGGAGTGACGCGAGATGGAGGGGGGGTGACGCAAGATGGAGGGGGGAGTGACGCGAGATGGAGGGGAGTGACGCGAGATGGAGGAGGGGGAGTGACGCGAGATGGAGGAGGGGGGGAGTGACGCGAGATAAAGGGGGGAGTGACGCGAGATGAAGGGGGGGGGGAGTGACGCGAGATGGAGGAAGGGGGAGTGACGCAAGATGGAGGGGGGGGGAGTGTCGCGAGATGGAGGAGGGGGAGTGACGCAAGATGGAGGGGGGAGTGACGCGAAATGGAGGGGGAGTTACGCAAGATGGAGGGGGGGTGACGCGAGATGGAGGGGGGGAGGGAGTGACGCGAGATATGAAGGGGGGGAGTGACGCGAGATGGAGGAGGGGAGTGACGCAAGATGGAGGGGGAGTGACGCGAAATGGAGGGGGAGTGACGCAAGATGGAGGAGGGGGGGGTGACGCGAGATGGAGGGGGGGGGAGGTGACGCGAGATGGAGGGGGGGGGGAGTGACGCGAGATGGAGGGGGGGGGGAGTGACGCGAGATGGAGGGGGGGGGAGTGACGCGAGATGGAGGGGGAGATGGGGGGGGGGGGGAGTGACGCGAGATGGAGGGGGGGGGAGTGACGCGAGATGGAGGGGGGGGGAGTGACGCGAGATGGAGGGGGGGGGAGTGACGCGAGATGGAGGGGGGGAGAGTGACGCGAGATGGAGGGGGGGGAGTGACGGGAGATGAAGGGAGGGGAAGCTTTGTCGGTGCCACTTTCATGTCATCGTTTATTTTCCGCGCGGAAATTCAATTTTTAACCTCTTGATATCTCCTCCATCTTCACACTCCCCCTCCCCCTCCCCCTCCCCACTCCCTCAGGGCTCTACCACTCGTCCCTCACTCTTTCCACGGTATCACTCTCTTATTGCCGGTATACCTCTTCCTCTTTCGTCACAGAAGGACACAGCCTGACGGTTCTACCCCCCTCTCCTCCCCCCACCTCCCCCGGTAGAACTCCTCCCCCCACTTAAAACACCTCCTACCATCATTTATACCCTCCTCCTCCTCCCGTACCCCCCCCCCCTATCCTTTTAACTCCAACTTCCCATACACCTCCTTGCCCTCCCTCTCTTACTCTAATCCCCCTCCTTCCCTCCCTCTCCTACCTCCATCCCTCCTTCCCTCCCTTTCCTACTCCCCATCCCCCATCCCCCATCCTCCCCTTCCCCCACCTTCTCTCCCTCTCCTACTCCCCATACCCCCTCCTTCCCCCCTTCTTCTACCCCCATACCCCCTCCTTCCCTCCCTCTCCTACTCCCCATCCCCTATCCTCCATCCCTCTCCTACCTCCATCCACCCATCCCCCCCACCCCCCCTCCTTCCCTCCCTCTCCTACCCCCCACCCATCATCCCCCCCCCCTAGCAAAGCGAAAACCAAGCAAAGGCCTGAGAATTCAGCATTATTCAACACGCCCGTTTGTTGCCTTTTGCTCTCCTCCTTTGGGTCGCTCGCGCCCACACAAAGGACGACAAGCGGATATGCTGAGAGATGGGCAAAAAGGATATGCTGATAAAGGATATGCTGATAGATGGGCAAAAAGGACATGCTGATAAAGGATATGCTGATAGATGGGCAAAAAGGATTGGCTGATAGATGGACAAAAAGGATATGCTGATAAAGGATATGCTGATAGATGGGCAAAAAGGATTCGCTGATAGATGGACAAAAAGGATATGCTGATAGATGGCCAAAAATGATATGCTGATAGATGGACAAAAAGGATATGCTGATAGATGGGCAAAAAGGATATGCTGATAAAGGATATGCTGATAGATGGACAAAAAGGATATGCTGATAGATGGACAAAAAGGATATGCTGATAAAGGATATGCTGATAGATGGCCAAAAATGATATGCTGATAGATGGACAAAAAGGATATGCTGAGAGATGAGCAAAAAGGATATGCTGATAGATGGACAAAAAGGATTCGCTGATAGATGGACAAAAAGGATATGCGGATAAAGGATATGCTGATAGATGGGCGAAAAGGATTTACTGATAGATGGACAAAAAGGATATGCTGATAGATGGACAAAAAGGATTCGCTGATAGATGGACAAAAAGGATTCGCTGATAGATGGACAAAAAGGATTCTCTGATAGATGGGCAAAAAGGATTTACTGATAGATGGACAAAAAGGATTTACTGATAGATGGACAAAAAGGATATGCTGATGGATGGGCAAAAAGGATATGCTGATAGATGGACAAAAAGGATTCGCTGATAGATGGACAAAAAGGATTCTCTGATAGATGGGCAAAAAGGATTTACTGATAGATGGACAAAAAGGATTTACTGATAGATGGACAAAAAGGATTCTCTGATAGATGGACAAAAAGGATATGCTGATGGATGGGCAAAAAGGATATGCTGATAGATGGACAAAAACGGATTCGCTGATAGATGGGCAAAAAGGATATGCTGATGGATGGGCAAAAAGGATATGCTGATAAAGGATATGCTGATAGATGGGCAAAAAAGATATGCTGATGGATGGACAAAAAGGATTCGCTAATAGATGGGCAAAAAGGATATCCTGATAGATGGGCAAAAGGGATATGCTGATGGATGGGCAA
>BOPN01002738.1:42500-45000 GCA_017312705.2 Penaeus japonicus | reverse complement strand
ACCGCTTTCTCTCTCTCTCTCTCTCTCTCTCTCTCTCTCTCTCTCTCTCTCTCTCTCTCTCTCTCTCTCTCTCTCTCTCTCTCTCTCTCTCTCTCTTTCTCTCGCTCTCTCCCGCATTCTCTCGCCCTCTCTCACCCCCCCCCCTCGATCCCTCTCGCTCTCTCTCTCTCACACACACACACACACACACACAAACAGACAGACAAGCCATACAAACAAACATACATGCATACATACACACAGGCATACAGACAGGCAGACAGACATAAAAGCAGACACAGAAAAAAAAAGATAGATAACTAAGAGACTGGAGCATCCCAACCCGAGCGCGTCAAGCAGCCAGCGTCCAAATTCCTCCCGTGGACACCCGAGTCACGTCCTTTCAGCGTATCTGCCGAGTCTGGCGTGTCTCACAGCCAAGAGGGGAGGGCACATGTCTGGCTGAGAAATTAGGAGGGGAGGGGAGGGAAAGGAGGGAGGGGGAGGGGAGGTGGGTGGGGAGGTGGGTGGGGAAGGGGAGGTAGGAGGTGGGTGGGGGAGGAGGAGGAGGGGAGGGGAAGAGGATGGGAGGTGGTTGGGGAGGAGGAGGAGGGCGAGGAAGAGGATGGGAGGGGAGGAGGAGGGCTGGGATGGAAGGGGAGGAAGAGTGCGGGGAGAGGAGGGGAGGAGGAGGGCTGGGAGGGAAGGGGAGGAAGAGGGCGGGGAGGGGAGGGGAGGGGAGAAAGAAGGAAGGAGAAAAGTTGGGGAAGGGAGGAAAGGGGATGAAATGCATATTCTTTGAGTGTGTATAAAAAGGCAGACTCGGGTAGTGTGGCGAGAGAGCAGCTTGATGAGAAAGAGAAACCGCGTAGTTTTCTATGTTTGACATTTATGGTCCTTGCTCTCACTCTCTCTCTCATACTCTCTCTCCCTTTGCCTTTCTTTCTTTATATATATAAACATATATATGTATATATATTCATTTATATATATATATATATATATATATATATATATATATATATATATATATATATATATATATATATATATATATATATATATATATATATATATATATATATATATATATATATATATATATATATATATATATATATATATATACGCATATATATACATACATATATAATGTACCTAATTCGAAGCTGTTCATTAAAAAACAGGAACACAGACTATGATACCTTAGCTTCAGAAAAAAAAATCCAATTTCACACGTTTTCTTTTCGTATGCATATTCAACATCCATAATACTTTTTAAGCCAAATATAAAAGTTATGAGTCTATGGAGAAAGAAAGTGCATGAGAATTGTGGTTTCTGTCCTTTGATGTTGAGTGAAAACATGGGATCTATTTTTCTGAATCCCGAGATTATAAAAAGGTTGATGGAGTGATATTGAAATGGGCGTTATTTTGATAATGAGGAGGAGGTGGAGGGAGGGGGAGGGGGAGGAGGGAGATGAAGAGGGGGATGTAGAGATGGAGGGGGGAGGAGGGGGAGGGGAGAGGAGGGGGATATACAGGGAGAGGGCGGTAGAAGGAGGGGGATGTAGAGCTGGAAACAGAGGGGGAAGAGGAAGCTGATGGTGGTAGTGGTGGTGTTGATGAGGATAGTGCTTGCGGTGGTGATGATGGTGTTGATGAAATGAAATAGATATTTATGAAATATTTACTTTATATTTTATATTTACTTTATATATTTAAATTTTATATTTTATATTTTGTATTTATTTATATTTTATATTTACTTCCAAAATAAAAGAAGTGCTCGTCTTCACACTCACCATTGAGAGAGAGATTGAGAGAGGAGGGAGAAGGAGAAAGAGAGAAAGAGACACACACACACGCACATATACAGAGAGTGAGAGAGAGAGAGCATACATAACAAATGAATATAAAGGAAAAGGAGAAAGAGAGAGAAAAAGTGAGAGAGAGAGAGCATATATAACAAATTAATATAAAGGAGAAGGAGAAAGAGAGAGAGACACACACGCACACACACACACACACACACACACACACACACAGCGAGAGAGAGAGAGAGAGAGAGAGAGAGAGAGAGAGAGAGAGAGAGAGAGAGAGAGAGAGAGAGAGAGAGAGAGAGAGAGAGAGAGAGAGAGAGAGAGAGAGAGAGAGAGAGAGAGAGAGAACATATATAAGAGACGAACATAAAGAAGGAACACTGGTACATTGCCGCAAATGAGCACACAGTGCACACGCAGACTCAAAATAAACAACGAGATTCCCATAAACAAAAAGAGGACGACACTTCCACGCATGCGCGGGCTCCCCCCCCCCCCCAAAAAAAAAAAATCATAAATGCGAGGCCACGCGTACATATGTGCGTACACACGCTCCGCTCGTTGCGTACACGATGCATAATGGCTCTTAACCGGAAAGTTACTCTAATTGAATGGCCGTGTTGGTTTATCATGAATAGGATTAAACATATTATCCGGAACAAAAAGGGTTGTCTGTTTGCCGTCGGTTCTGTTGCGCG
>BOPN01002737.1:185025-193411 GCA_017312705.2 Penaeus japonicus | reverse complement strand
AAATATAAATATAAATATAAATATAAATATAAATATAAATATAAATATAAATATAAATATAAATATAAATATAAATATAAATATAAATATAAATATATATAGATATAGATATATAGATAGATAGATATATTGTTTTCACTTGATGACCCTCAAAGACATTCTACAAATATTGGTAATGTTATGTCATATGTGCTTCTTATTGTTTCTTCTTCTTTCGTCTACCAAGATTAACACCATGATATTCTCCTATTCCAATCAAGATACAAAAATTGACAGAAAATTATACTATGTTTGATATTCATAGCTAAAGGATACTATAGATATATCTTGTTAATTTTTCTTTTCGGTTAGGCTGTTCACTCAGCGAAAATCTTTTTTTTTTTTTTTCCGATTATAGAATATTTTTGGTAAAACTGAGATGGCTACCCCCACTACTTGGACTATGCTGGTTTCAAAAATATATATTTTCAAAGGTGTCTGAAAGTAGCTTTTAGTACTTTTTGAGAAAAAAAGTGTTTTTTGCTGTAAATTTTTGCAACTAGTTTACCACTTGGTCAGTGTGTTTCTCCATTATCAATAAGATTCTCTGAAAGTTTGAACCCAGTCTATTTCAGTTTCTGGAAGTTATGAGCAAAAAATTATTATTGACTGAAAAAGGTTAAAAAAATGCTGACTCATCAAAAAAGGCTTTCAAAGGGGTTCAAACCTCAGCCTTTATCAGTTGTCACCTCAAAATCGCTAAGGGTCAAAACGGGCAAATTATTGACAGTCATTTCGACCTGTTTTTTGTTTGTTCATTTTGTGGCAAAAATAGTCTTGAAGACAAAGTGGTGGTCATAAATGGGGGTTCAAATGATGCCCAACTCTTGAACAAGATGTAATCGGTCAAAAACATCATTTTTGGTTTTGCCGTCATCAAAAACCCCAAAACTTGATTTTCGCCTTTGTACACTGACTTGACCCCGGCACTAGAATTTGGCCAATAACTCCAGAATTCTAGATTTTTTTGTCAAATCAAGTGGCTAACAGAAATCAGGGGCCCAAAAACTACCTGTGCCAAAAATTAGCGAAATCTAAAAACCCTATTTTTCGCCTTCTCTGAGTTAACAGCCTATTTTCAGTCACTCATGGATAAGTGGTTTTAAGTGTTCAAATAAGTGCATAACACCAGCCTTTGATCTCCAAGTAGAATCATACTTGATGGTATAAAAAAAAACATCTATCTGACCCTGATGTGATAGGCTCTAATTGCATTTTTTCCTTTTGTTAAAATTACAAGTTATCATTCCTTACATCATGATGAAATATTATACCAAATGCCAATATATAGACTCACATTCCATCTACAAGTCCAGAAAATAACAGAAACCTAACACATCTAGAGCTTCTTAACCCACTCACAACGGGGGCATCCCAGCCTTGCATGTCACAATGCCGGGGCTTTCGAATGCTTAGGCCTAAATCAATTAAATGACTGGCAATATATGGTGCCACCCGGCAAATGGACCCTTGAGTGAGCGGTACCGTAGTGTACCACCTGTCCAGAGAGGGTTAATCCAGGCTGAACATCTGAAGTTGTGGCAAGTCTTGGAAGGGTTAATCAAGAAAGGCATCACTCAGACCAAACTACTGCAAGAGCAAGACATTCTCCCTGTATTGCTCAATTCAAAACACTTTCTCTACTGCATTTTCTTGGGCTGTTCCATCTCTTTCTGAAGTATGATTGGTTCTTATGATATCTGGTGGATACAACCAGTGTTTCCATCAATACAATTTTAGAAAACTTCTTGCGACTGGTTAAAAAAACAAATACTAAAGAAATTCATCACCTATATTGCTGAAGCAATTATAAAAAAAAAAAAAAAACAAGGATAGAGAAGGATTCTATTTTAACATGTAAGAAACTACATAATTCTTTAATATATATATATATATATCTCTTTCTTACATTTATATATATATTTATATAATTGTACCAGTAACCTCTGGAAGACAATCAGCAAGTTTAAACCATATGATATAAACCTCAAAATACTGTAAATCCTAAACCAAAATACTGAGCGTCATAATATCAAATCTACATATGCATGTGCAAGTATGCATATGTCTATAGCAATAATTACACTTTGAGCAATTTCAACAATGAAATTAGTGTGTGTGTGTGTGTGTGTGTGTGTGTGTGTGTGTGTGTGTGTGTGTGTGTGTGTGTGTGTGTGTGTGTGTGTGTGTGTGTGTGTGTGTGTGTGTGTGTGTGTGTGTGTGTGTGTGTGTGTGTGTGTGTGTGTGTGTGTGTGTGTGTGTGTGTGTGTGTGTGTGTGTGTGTGTGCGTGTGTGTGTGCGAGCACGTCTGCGTGTGTGCGAGCGCATCTGCGTGTGTGCGAGCACATCTGCATGTGTGTGCGAGCGCGTCTGCGTGTGTGTGCATGCGTGTGTGTGCGAGCGTGTCTGTGTGTCAGTGCGTGCGCGTCTGCGTGTGTGTGCGTGCTTGTCTGCGTGTGTGTGTGTGAGCATCTGCATGTGCATGTGCATCTGCTTCTATATCTGTGTCCATTTGAATAAGAGTTTCTTTACATATATGTGACCATCAGAAAAGAAAATATGATTAGATATAAATGTTTTATCACACTGATGAGATTCAAGAATTTTAAAAGTTTACGTGATGATTAAAGAAACTAAAAAAACAATATTACCCTGTCAGTATTCTACATACTCCATTCATGACATTCAGACACTCACAGAATGGGAAATGATTATGACAATAACCAAAATGTAAAGAAAAATAATTACAACATAAAAAAGAAGAAGAAAAAGAAAAGAAAAAAAAAGTCATTAACATATACATTTGTAACAAACAACATAAAAAAATGGAGTATAATGAAGATGAATATGATGATAATGCGATGATGATGATAATAAAAATCTTGAAATACTTGAATGATTACTTCACCAATTTCTACTTAAAAAATACTTTCTGGTCAATTGATCACAACATTTGCTTCAAATCCAAAAGATAAAAGGGATATTTTACAATCTGTTACATTTCAATTACATGCAGCTTTGTTTCTCAATATGAAGCTTGTCCTTATAAATTCCTAACTTTTCCGTGCTTTGATTATTCTCGCAGTTCCAGGCGGTAGGGCACACAGTTGCTCTAATGCACAGAGTATCATTTTTGAGGAAAGTTCCCACATTGGGTTGAAGTATTTTTGCAAGTGGCACAAATTCTGTGAATCCAAATCCTTTCGGATTGCGAGCAACTTCGGGGCGTTTGAAAGCCTGAAGACCTGGTTTAGTTACCATGGTCTCTGTGATGTGATTTTTTGGTAATAACGTATCACAGTCTAGTACAGAAAGCGTTATGCGTCCATTGAAAGGCCAGTCAAGAAAATCGTCATTCTCGCTTTGCATTCCATGAATAAATAGAGTTAAGAAATACTGTTCAGACTTCCATGTGATATTTGTTCGAAGGCAAAACTTGTACCCAAACTGAGATGTGTAGAATGATGGGCTGTGACATACCCTTCCTGGTTTACTTTGTAATTCAGCACAAAACTGGGAGAAATTTTTAATTCTCCACACATAATCACCATTACAATATTTCCCACTCATTTCCATCAGCTGAGCTTCAACAAGGGCATCAACTTCTTCAATTCTTTTTGCTAAATTACTTAATTTGATGGTTTCTTCAAGCATCCTTTGATTCAAATCTACACTCTTCTCACACAGATCTCTTAAAATAATTTCCTGATGAGTCACAGTGGACAAAGATTTAGAAGAAGGACTCTTGCTTATTCCTTCTATACCCATCTGGTTTAGCTGTAGGTGAAGTTTGTTCACTTCAATCCCTGAGTCAGCACCTCCTTTGTCCCCAGACTGAGGAGAGGAAAAGACACCTGATTTCTCATTACAGCCTAATGCTCCTCCAGTCGCACCCAAAGACTTTTCTAGGGTTCTTTCCGGAAGTGATGGACTAGTGTGATTCTCTGGGATGGGAGATGTTGCTGATATTTGGCTGCGTAAACTTGGCTGTCGACTGAAGTTTCCAAATGGAGACTGAATAAGACCTACTGTACGACTAAGATCTGACACAAAAGTATTGATCTTCTTGTATGCTGAAGATAAAAGCTGTAAATAAAATAAATAAGAGTACTTCAATATGGTTATTTAGATATAAAAGCTTATCAACTCATACTCAATCTTTGTAGTTCAAATACTGACTGAAATCCAATATAACTTATAACATATCTCATATTCAAAGAAGGTACTGACTGTGCTAAATAGTCTTAGAATCTCCCTACCATATACACATCTAACAATTTAAACAAAATAACATTTCTGTAACCTGTCAACTTTAATAAACTCAATAAAGTCAATCTCCTTTAATGATATAAATTGTGTAAACAAAAATATTACATTTACGATAAATCTTTGCCAATTTGCAACACCGTTTTTTTCTTTTTTTTCTTTCCTTCTTTTTTTAACACACATCATAATGTTTACCCACCTGCAGATGTAGCTGCGTGGCTTGTGACATGTGCTGGCTCAAATCAGCTCGAGTCATCTTGTGATGGCAGCCGTGTTCAGCAAAAGTGCAAGCCACCACCACCTTTGGGCATGTCTCTGTCATGTGCCCTGCAACCTCCCCACGTGGCATCATAGCTCCACACATTTCACATGGGACGGTCACACGCACACAGCTCAGTAAATGCAGCTGAAATACAATACAAATAAGATAAGATATATATATATACAACACTGAAATCCCTCTAGCAAGTGCTTTATCTTACAGTCGCCCCAGATTTAAACAAATGTTGTATGTTGTAGTTATCAGGATAGGCAGAGAAGTTTTTACATTTCTACCAGTTTAAAGAATACTTTTATGTATGGAAATATAAAACAATTTTGAAAACTAGCTTGTAAATCTAATGCAAATAACAATGGTTAGATACACCAAATACACCAAACTTACTTGCTCCTGATTGAAAGTAAAAGGCTGTTCGCAAAGAGCGCATTTCTTTACCCGCAGGACACATTCTGAGCTCAGGTGCTGTTCAACTTCTTTCCGTAACACTGTTGCTGAGCATTCGTTGGGGCACATGACTGGCTAGAATTAGAAGAAAAAAAAACTATTTCTCACAACCCAATTAACTCTTCACTCAATAGAGATCAATCTTCTTTCTTGTAAAAAGCATCCTATACTCAATCATCTATAACCCTAGTTAATAAAAAAACAACAACATATAAATGTAAACTGTGAGGGTAAACTTGAAATTAATCCTTTGGAGAAGGACACTATTCAACACTGTCTGCAAGGTCCATAACACTTAGTTTGAAAAGAGTCTATGAAAAATAAAACAATAAAATAATTTTTACTGATAGCATTTCCAAAACAATGTGTTGAAATAATTCTGATAAAATAACCAGGTGTGTTACATAGTCCCAGTTCAGGCCACTAAGGATAATAAATAGCATTAAAAAAAAATACTATTGTATACAGTCTTACAGATCACAAGCACTACAGACCAAATTTACCTGAAATGAACAAGCCTGAGTATGATGCTCTATATACATCAAGTCAACTGTTCTCCTACAGCCCAAGCCATGATTTGGACACTTCACACTAAGCTGCAGGATCTCACGTTCAGCACACGAGTCGGGGAATAAATCAGCTTCTGTGAGGGGAGTATTGTCAACTGGACAACGACTGCTGCTCTCACTGTTACAAAAGACAAAATTAACGGAAATACAGGAATTAATTAACCAGTAGGAATATTGAGTAAGTAATATAAACACATTTTCTTCAAGATAAAAATTTATTTTTCAGCTATCTTAACATTATACCACATAAAAAAATAAAAATCTCAATTCATAATACCTCATACAATTAAAGATGCAATCTTTACAAAAGCGATGACCACATGTAGTTTGTATGGGAGAGCGCAAGCCCAGTAGACATATGGCACACTCATACTTAGGGTCAAGCGGAGGGACAAATTCGTAATCAAATCCCTCTCGCTGAAAATTTGGTAACAAGAATTGTAATTGAGAAGAGGAAACATTATACACTTTCAGTTCAAAATATTTTATAACAATATCATGAAATAACAACCACTCAATACAGAAAAATAAAAATAAAATTATTAAAATACTTTCACTACTTACTCGAGACAAAATTGTGATGGACTCTTCAACACTCTCCATTCTTCATGACTTTTCTCAAGACTATGCACCTCTTCACTTATTCATGTTCTAAAAGGAATACAAAAGGATTTTAATGTCTTGGATTATCAGCAGGACGACTGTGAGGACACAAAATTCCTAATATCAATAAGAAATAAAAATCCTAATATCAGCAAGAAATAAAATTCAGCTAGATATCAGTAAAGCAATAAAAGCAGGGCTGCTCCAAGACAGATAGAAATAAACACTAAAAATATAACACACTACTACATAATATAATCTGCATTCATGAAAGATTATAATGCAGTAAGATATTAACTCACTGATGACAGAGATATGAACTGACCAATGGCTTTGTTGTATCATCTATTCTTACATATGTATGATTTCTTAAGTGCTTAGTCCCAAGACATCAATTAGTCAATCACCTAGCCTAAAATGTTGACCCCATTCCTTTACATTATCCACATCATTATCACAAACACTATTATTACTATCACACTTTTCATAATAATTTTGTTGTTACTACTACTACTACTATTACTACTACTGCTCCTACTACTGCTCCTATTACTACTACTGCTACTACTACTACTACTACTACTACTACTACTACTACTACTACTACTACTACTACTACTACTACTACTACTACTACTACTACTACTACTACTACTACTACTACTACTACTACTACTACTACTACTACTACTACTACTACTACTACTACTACTACTACTACTACTACTACTACTACTACTACTACTACTACTACTACTACTACTACTACTACTACTACTACTACTACTACTACTACTACTACTACTACTACTACTACTACTACTACTACTACTACTACTACTACTACTACTACTACTACTACTACTACTACTACTACTACTACTACTACTACTACTACTACTACTACTACTACTACTACTACTACTACTACTACTACTACTACTACTACTACTACTACTACTACTACTACTACTACTACTACTACTACTACTACTACTACTACTACTACTACTACTACTACTACTACTACTACTACTACTACTACTACTACTACTACTACTACTACTACTACTACTACTACTACTACTACTACTACTACTACTACTACTACTACTACTACTACTACTACTACTACTACTACTACTACTACTACTACTACTACTACTACTACTACTACTACTACTACTACTACTACTACTACTACTACTACTACTACTACTACTACTACTACTACTACTACTACTACTACTACTACTACTACTACTACTACTACTACGAGAGGGAGAGAGGGAGAGAGGGAGAGAGGGAGAGAGGGAGAGAGGGAGAGAGGGAGAGAGTTGAGAGAGTTGAGAGGGAGAGAGGGAGAGAGGGAGAGAGGGAGGGAGGGAGGGAGGGAGGGAGGGAGGGAGGGAGGGAGGGGGGGAGGGAGGGAGGGAGGGAGGGAGGGAGGGAGAGGAGGGGAGGGGGGAGGGAGGGAGGGAGGGGGGAGGGAGGGAGGGAGAGAGGGAGAGAGGGAGGGAGGGAGGGAGGGAGGGAGGGAGGGAGGGAGGGAGGGGGGGAGGGAGAGGGAGAGAGAGAAAGGAACATAAAGAGAGAGATAAAGACAATATTAATAAATATATTTAATATCAAAAAAAGAAAATCTGGAACATCTAATTGCTTTTATTATCCCATGCTTTTTAATTGTTTTCATAAGCATAAGAAACTGAATCACACACAAAAGGATGGATTCTTTTTCATATTTTTAAAATGTTATAATATATAAACATGATCTATGAAATTTATCAATCTTGTTTTCTTTTAAATGATTTAACCTTTCATGCCATCTTTTCATAATGCATTTCTCTGTTTCTTGGGTACCATACCAAATAATAATTAGAAGCACTTTGCTAGTATATCATATTCAGATTAGCATATCATAAGTTTAGAAAATGGTAGAAAACACAAATAACATCTTAACCCATTGATCACGGATGGCGTCATTTGCTGTCAAGGCAAGCAATAGGCCTAGACATGGATGGGCCGGGTCATATATGATAATACTGACACAGGCTGTATAAACTGATTTAAAAATACTGTGGCTAAAAGGTTAAGATCGCCAGCCCAGGCTGATCATTGGAGTGGTTCCAAAATGCATTTTTATTTCTTTTCTTTTTTTTCTTTGCTCTTTAAATATGTTATGAGG